>PVIA01018803.1:0-11894 GCA_004024845.1 Tonatia bakeri | reverse complement strand
CTAGAGAACTTATGACACATGGACATGAACTAAAGGGGGGAATGTGGGTGGGAGGGGATGGGCAGGGTGGTGGGGAGTGAGGGGGGAAAATGGGCCAACTGTAGTTGCATAATCAATAAAATAAAGAATTAAAAAAAATTTAGTTGATTATATCTGCACTATTGACTTCTCAGGATTCTTGTAAGAAAAATTTTTTTGACTGCAAAGCATTACATAAAAATAAAGTAGCAGTTCGATCTGACCTTTAATAGGATCCTAAACAATAAAACAAACAAACAAGCAAAATATAACTAAAGACACTGAAATAGAGAACAGGCTGACAATGACCAGAGGGAAGAGGGAAGGGAATTTCAGGCGAGAATGGGAAGGGTTTACAGGAACAAATACAAAGGACACATGGATAAAAACTAGAGGGGGTAGAAATAGGAGGAAGGTGGGGAGGGATGGTAGGGTGGGCTGGGATGGGAATAAAGAACAGAAAACTGTACTTGAACAATGATTAAAATAAAAATTTAAAAAAAATTTATTTACAGCAGAAATAAATAAATAAATAAATAAATAAATAAAGTAGCAGTTTAATTGCCCGAAAGGAGAAAAAAAAAATAAACTAGAAAGCAAAATACATAGAAAATGCAAAATAAGTCTAAATAATAACAATATATGTAAATGTTAAATAATAGCAATAAATATGAATGGTTTAACCCATTTATAAAAAGAGTAGATAAAAGTTAAATCTGATTACTTATTTCTCATCTATATGAACCACTGATATGAATGCTTGGTATTTCTCTTTAATGATTCTATTCTGAAACCTCTTCTAACCATATCTTAGCCAAACAAAGAGTAAACATCTACTTTTCAGAAGATACCTATTTTGTACATCGTATGTGCATACATGTGCACAGAAACATGTTTTTCATAGAGGGCATTTTCTTGAAATGTCACTAATCATTGTACTTGAATTAGAGTTGGAGGAGTGGAATACATTGACCTGGAGCTTCACAAAGTCTATGATATGGGATGGTCAATGCAGAATCCCAAGTCCCATGAAGGTTCATACTTAGTAGGTAACACCTAGTATTAGCAAACAAGTGAAACACTGAAAACAGAAGAGATCTCATGCATCTCCTTTCCCCTTGTCATTTCTTAATCTCTTTCTTTCTCTACTTTCTTTTTTCCAAAGGAACTGTCATTAGAAAAGGGCTTTATGACGAAGGGATAGCACAGGCACCTTCTCAAACACCCCAAGTTAGGCTTTCGCATCAAATGCCCCCAGTTGAATTTGTTCCATTCAGCTAGGCTGGTCCACTACAGTCTGGAAGAATGGTACTGTAACTATGGCCTTACCATTTCTTTACAAACTCACGGGGAACAGGATCTGCAAAAATGGAAAGGTAATATAAAAATTAGCTTCAATAAGAATCAAAGATATATAAAGATAGTATCACAAATCAATAGAGAACTAGAACTATAGGGAAATGGCCAAGTTAAATGTGACACATTACCGAAATAAGTGACAGTTCATAAGTCACAATTGAGGTGTTAAATATTTTTCTAAGTTGAATTAAAGCAAAAATAATACAATATCTACCTAGGCACTGGTTTTAATCTGAGTTGAAGGTGACAAAAGACATAGAAGAGCCCTGGCTGTTGTGGCTCGGTGGCACAGACCTGAGTTGCATGTCAGGTCCTGGGGACATGCAACCAATTGATGTTTCTCTCACACATCAATGTTTCTCTCGCTCTCTTTCTCCCTCCCTCCCCCATCTCTGAAAATAAATAAATGAATCTTTTTTAAAAAGACAGAGGAAAAATATTAGTAGATTAAAATATTTAAAAGTTAAAACTTCTGTATGTCAAAAATTAAAACTTGAAGAGTTTAAGAATTTGGAGAAATATTTGGCAGCAAGTATGATAAATGCTAACAGTCTTAATATTTGAAGAATATAAAAGTATAGATGAATAAGAAAAACACTAAGGTAGATGTTAACAGATAAATGGACAAAGGATAGAATTGAATTCATGTATTAAGACATATAAAGGGCTAATAAACATAAAGTTTGAACTTGCTTATAATCAAAACAATGCAAATAAAAATGAGGTATTTTTTTAAACTATCAAACTAGCAAAAAAAATTTTTTTGCAAAGATAATTATGCTGAAAGGATAAGGAGAGGCAAGTACTCTTGGTACTGCGGATGGAAATTTAAATTAGTACACTTCCTAAAAAATAGCAGGATGAGTCAGCAGTGCTTACATTCCTTAATCCAATTCTACTTCTAGAAATGTACCCTAAAGAAATAATGCCAAGTGTGGGTAAAGATTTATGTGCGAAATTGTTCATTGCAATATCTTTAACAGTGGAAAACTGGGTATGCCTGAAATGTCCCAAACAGAGTAAATGGTTAAGAAAATTACAATTCACGTTTAGAAGGGGTTTTTTAATGTAGGAAAATGTACAAAATCATACAGGCCAAGTTGTGCAAATGCTTATTCTAATGGACCTCGTAATGATAGATTGTTCTCCATAGTTTCTGTTTGAGAGTTTTTCATTACATCTGAAATAACATTTTCTAACCTCTGGAATACTTTGGGTAAAAGAAAGTGGGTGTGCTCTGGCATCAGACTGACATGGCTCAACCCCCAGTTTTGTTAGTTACACAGCTAGCTGTACAGTCTTGGGCAAATTACTTAACTTCTCTGAGACTCAGTTTCCCCTTCTCAGATAGGATCATAAGAAGGTCTGTGTAAAGATCAGTGGCATCTATGAAAAGCTCCTTGCATATTGTAGATGCACATAGATGAATGGAAGTTAGAATTATTAGTTACACCCTCAGTGAATCAAAGGAGATGTAGGAAGCACTCCAAATACCAATTGGGCTTCTATGTGCAACATGGTGTCAGCTGCTGAGAGAATAAAAATGAGTAAGATGGGTCTCTCCTCTCAAGGAGTTTACAGCCTGGTAGGAAATAGGCTATGAACTTTTTTTAAAAAGTACATGTAATTTTTGAATTTCGATATTTTCTATCGCTCTACTTTTTAAGGCTAAACTGACTCAGACCTCAGGAAAAGATGAGAGTTGCCTATGAAAATGCCCCCGGTGTCCAGCCTGGCTGACATCCATGAAAGCCGCACACTTGTTCTGTGGGGTTTTCATGTGTTATTCCCACATGTGGCTTCCAGCTCTATCTGTACAGGTCAGAGAGTCAGGATAACACTGAATCGATCCTTAAACATCCTCTGCAAATACTGATGACACAAATGAATAATGCTCCTCCCTATTGCCCTTCCATGCTATAATTTCTCCCGCAGGTTGGACTTTCCCTGTGTATTTCAGAAACACATTTTTTTATGTAATCTCAGCTCTTAAGTGGCCATTGTTAGCTAATGTTCCAAGAAAAGCAGCGGTACAATGACTTCCACATTTGTCTATACATTGGAATCACTGGGAGGATCTTTTAAAAAGTGCCAGTCTCAGGCCAAAACCTCAGCCCATTAAATCTGACCTCTGAGGGTGTGACAGGAGCACTAGTAATTTTTGAAGGAGACAAGTTTAAGGACCACTTCAATACTGTTTAATGGCTAGGACACAAGCTCTGGAATCAGACTGCCTAGAACCAAATCCTGGCTCTAACCTCTGATCTCACAAGTTTACCTAAGCTCTCTATACTTTATTTTCCTCATGTTCTTATCTCAAAAGGTTGTTGTGTGAAAGTTAAACAAGATAATACATGTAAAGCACTCTGCCTAGTGCCCAACACATAGTACATACGCAATAACTGGTAACTTTCATTAATCCTAAAAATTCAATAATTAAGGTTTTGTTTAAATTCCTATGAATTAAAAAAAAGTGTTTAACTTAAGTATAAGTTATTGGGGCTTCCAGGCAAGGTGGAGGCATAGGTAGACATGTTTCACCTCCTCATGCAACCATAGAAAGAATTACAACCAGATCTCAAAAACAACACCCAGAACTGTCAGAAAATCGAGCTTTATGGGAGTCCAACGTCCAAGGATTTAAAGAGGCCACATTCATCCAGATGGGTGGGAGGTGGAGTCAAGGAAATAGGAGGAGAGGGGGTATGGTGTGGACTAGTGGCAGCCATGTCCAAGCCCACAGTCCCACATTCCTGTGTGGTGGATAAAAATCAGGAGGGATTACGCCAGGAGTGAGTGCTCCCAGCCCCAGGCCAGCCCACACAGCCCAGTGTTCCAGCACCAAGGAGATAAACCCCCAGTACCTCTGGCTCTAAAAATAAGTGGGGGTTGGGTGGTGGAAGAAACTGCTGGATTTTCGCAGTTTAAAGGGTCTGCATAGACTTGGAACACATGCAAACCCCAGGGCAGCAGCTGGAGGGTCACCAAGTGCATACAGAAAGTGGGTGAAGTGACTAGAAACAAGGCAAGTGCCAGGAGGACCTCTGGAAGCCAGACAACAGCATTGTCCCCTCTCTCTGGTCTGCCCCCTCAACAAGAGGAGCTGCAGAGTGGTGAAGTGGGCTACCAAGAACTGGCAATTACCTAAGGCTCCATCTTACACAATTTACAGGTGCCTTTGCTACACAGGCCACACTACTAAGACAGGGAGTAGAAGTAGCTCTATCCAATACTCAGAAACTAACATAGGGAGATTGCTGAATTGATGAGGCAAGGAAATATGGCCCAAATGAAAGAATAGAACAAAACCCTAGAAAAAGAAATACATGAAATAGAGATGGCCAACCTATCAGATGCAGTTTAAAACTGGTAATAAGGATGCTCAGATAACTCATTGAGTACAGCAAAAAAAATGAAGAAATGAAGGTTATACAACATGAAATAAAGAAAAATATATAGGGAACCAACAGTAAAGGGAAGGAAGCCAGGATTCAAACCAATGAATTGGAACAAAAGGAAGAAACAAGAATTCAAAACAAAAACAAGGAGAGGCCTAGGAACCTCTGGGACAACTTTAAATATACCAACATCTGAATCATAAGGATGCCAGAAAGAGAAGAGGAAGAGCAAGAAATTGAAAACTTATTTGAAAAAAAAAATTAAAGAAAACTTTTCTATTTGGCAAAAGAAATAGCCATACAAGTCCAGGAAGCACAGAGAGTCCCAAACAAGTTGGACCCAGGGAGGAACACACCAAGGCACATCATAATTAAAATGCCAAATGTTAAAGATAAAGAGAGAAACTTAAAAGCAGCAAGAGAAAAACAAATAGTTATCTACAAAGGTGTTCCTATAAGACTATCAGCTGATTTCTCAAAAGAAACTTTGCAGGCAAGAAGGGACTGGCAAGAAGTATTCAAAGTGATGAAAAGTAAGGATCTACAACCAAGATTACTCTATCCAGCAAAGCTATCATTTGTAATAGAAGGGCAGATAAAATGCTTCCCAGATAAGGTCAAGTTCAAGAAGTCCATCATCACCCAGCCCTTATTATATAAAATGTTAATGGGACTTATTTAAGAAAAAGAAGATCAAATTATGAACAGTAAAATGAAAGCAAACTCATGGCTATTAACAACCAAACCTAAAAAACAAAAACAACAACCAAAAAAGAAAACTAAGCAAACAACTAGAACAGGAACAGAATCACAGAAATGGAGATCACATGGATGGTTATCAGTGGTGGAGTGGGACAGGGAGAGAGGGGGAAAAGGTACAGGGAATAAGTAGCATAAATGGTAGGTAGAAAATAAAGAGGAATTAAGAATAGTATAGGGAATGTAGAAACCAAAGAACTTATATGTACGACCCATGAACATAAACTAAAGTGGGGGGGATGCGGGTGGGAGGGGTAGTGCAGGGTGGAGTGGAATAAAGGGGGGGAATGGGACAACTATAATAGCATAATCAATAAAATATATTTAAAAAGTTTAATTGTTAAGGACACATTTACTACTAAGGGTTCTAACTATGAAAATAAGTATTAGTGAAATGACAAACTCATTGTGAATATGTAGTCCCATGTAGTCTTATTGGTTTCTATATGTATTTATACCTTCCCCTCATTTCTAAAAAGATTTGAGGTTGCTTACGTAAACACATATACTATAATAGAATATTATCCGTTTTAAGATGAAAAATTCAAAGGCAGAAGTAGACAAATAGTGGAAGGAGGAGAGAAAGGAAAATAAAATAAAACAAAGAAAGCATGTGCAATAAAGCCCAGGACAGTTGCAACTGAGCATTCTACCACTGGAAGCAAAACACAATAACTTTTTCTAATATTGGAATCTGAAAGAAATTTCTCTGGTGACATCTCACTGGTGTTATACAGGCATAAAATAATCAGACAATAATAGAAAATGAAAGAATTTTGTTTTCTTATTTTTCCCTTTTTCAAACTTTACTCTTACTGTGTTTCATGAAAAAGTTAAATTAAGAAAAATAAGAATGTTTCCAGTAAAGTGCCACAAATGACTGAATATAAGGCAAAATTCTTCCAAACATTATTCCTCAGAAAAGACGAGGTTACCTTATCTGCAAGTTCTTATACGAAACCCTCTTATGAAGCACTTTCCCGATTAATTGATTTCCCCACAAAGTACTGGTCGAGGGGAATGTGTTTGCCTGAAACAACTTCAATAAATGCTGGAGTGGAAAACATGCAGAGATGATACTGCTCTGATATTAGAGAAAAGCTCTCAGGTTTTTCATTATTAAGATATTAGCTGAGGTTTTGCCGTAGATGGCCTGTATTATGTTGAGGTACTTTCCTTCTATACCCATTCTACTGAGTGTTTTCATCACAAGTGGATGTTGTATCTAATCAAATGCCTTTCTGCATCTATTGATAAAATATGATTTTTATCCTTCATTTTGTTAATATGGTGTATTGCCTTGATCAATTTGTGTATGTTGAACCATCCTCGTGGCCCTGGAATGAACCCCACTTGATCATGATGTATTATGTTTTTAATGTACTGTTATATTCGATTTGCTAGTATTTTGTTTAGGATTTTTGCATCTGTGTTCATCAGAGATATTGGACTTTAGTTTTTGTTTTTGTGTGTTCTATCATGCCCTTTGAATGTTTGTGTTCTATTCAATAAACCACATTGCTCATGTCGCCCTCTGGAGCGAGTGAGTGGGATGGTCAGGTCTGCTCTCCAAACCGAGTGATGGAGAGGGCTGCCATCTGCTGGGAGAAAGCTCCATTCGGACGCCACCCGCTCCTGACGGCGCTGAGGCTCTCCTGCCCTGGGGGACCCATGTGTAAAAATAAAGCATTTGGTAACATGACATGTGTGAATATCAAAGTATAACTATTTGCCTTGCCCTCTACCTGACCCCTGCCTCCTGAGGAGCCCACACTTGAGCTGCTCAGCCTCCAGTCGGTGTGCCGAATGGGGTACCAGTAATCTACAAGCAGCTCTCAGAACAGATCTAAAGGGCACAGAGGAGTGAGGAGTTGAGGCAAGCTGGAGCTTGAGAGACACAGAAAGGTATTGGGGGGAGTCGCTGTGATAGTGACAGGGACTTGGGAAGAAAATGCCTCCAGACCATTTTAGCAGGTTTTGCTCTGTTAGGTGGTATAATTTCTTTGAAAATACTTCAGTAAGACCTACAGTACCTTTCAAGGCTTTTTGAAGTAAAATTCATGTTTGTTTTAGGTGTACTGTTGTTTTGAAGACTGGTCTTAAAGCAGTCCAGGTCTCTATCTATTGGGTGTGACTATGTAAACAAATATCGGGGTGCTGTATGATGTGATATATTAAGCTCTATGGTCTGACACTGCTATGCATTCTTCCTTGCCCCTCTCCCAGGTAGGCACAGCTCCCTAGCACTGTGCTCCCCCTGCCGAAGCTCAGGGTCAGGTGGGCAAGAAATGGGAGAATGTGGGGAAGGATTTTGCTTGAGGATGAGAAGGCAGTGGCAGTAAGAGGGCAAGCCCTTCCTTCTGACTAAACAACAACAAAAACGTGTACTTCTACACAAACTAAAGCTCCAAAATATCACATCCCCAAGTAATTATTAAGTACTCTCACACCCCTAAGTTTGCACTTTTGTGACTTTGTTTTATAATTTCAAATCTAATTTTCATGTTCATTCACCTGGGTGAAGATGGCACTGGGTAGGCACTAGGAACTGGATTTATAAGTCACACCATACACCAGGATAAATTCCAAATGGATCAACGATCTAAATGTTTTTTTAAAAGTTGATAAAAGAAAACACATAAGTGAATTCCTTTGTAACCTAAAAGTAGAGAAAGGCCTTTCTAATGATGATTCAGTACAGAAGCCATGAAAGAAATGATTGATAAATTTTACTATAAAATGTTTTTAGGGAAAAAAAAAAGGAAAAATTAGCAAAGACAAACAGACCACCAGCAAAGTGAAAAAAATGTCATCCATATCCCAGACAAAGGGCTGGTCTCCCTGGATACAAGGGGAAAACCTAGCAAGTCAAGGACAGTAGGCAAAGGGCATGGAAAAATATATATCAAAAATGACAATTAATAACACTCATAAAATAATTACAAATGAAAACTTAATTGACATGCTGCTTGTTTTCCATGTATTAGATTTTCAAAAAGCCAACAGTTTGAACACATACTCCAGTGGTGAGGCTACGGAGAAATAAAAGCTTCCATTGCCAGTGGGCATCCCAAGTGAATCAGCTCCCATATACAAAGTTGTTTGTTTTTCTGTTCTCATCACCTGTTTTTCAAGTGCAGACAAGAATTAGCAAGAATGATAGAGGGAGAAGCAAGGGAGTTCAGGATATTTGCAAAGGAGTTATTCTATTGGTGTGCCATGGACTGCAAAGTCAGTGAGGAGGGACAGAAAGACATAAGGTAGTGATATGCAATGAAAGGCTAATAGCGTCAGTTAGTTAGAACTTACTTTGAGGCTGAAGAATTGATGGAGGGGGTACAAGGAAGAGTGAGTGAGGTGGAAAGATAGGACATGGTTAGTGATTAGAGTGCTTAAAATAGAGATTTTAGAAGTGGTACCACAGTTGACATTATCAAAGACTACCACAGTCCATGCCCAAGATGGAGTGAAGTACAAGATCACTCGAAGTGAGTAGGTCAAAGAACTGGGAGGCCAAGTGGATCATCCATATGGATCCTGAAATCTCTGTACATGCTGACAGGCTTGGCAATGGAGAGAAAGGCTGTAAACTAGAACAATTTCAATGGAGTGGAGGGGAAAGAAGCCTGACTAGGTGGGTGGAGGAGGGAATGATAGATGATAAAATGTAGTCAGTGATTAGATGACTCTTTTAACAACTTTTTCAGTGAAGGGAACAGAAAAATAGTGGGAGCAGGAGGGGTCTGAAAAAGACATGGGGATCAAGGGTTAGTTCAAGATGGAAGGTCCTGGAGTATATATGTATACTCATGGGACTGACTGATTAGAAAGGGAGAAATCGATGACATAGGAAAGAGAAGAAACAACTGTGGCAATTTTTTCAGGAGACAAGAGTGGAATCCATAGCACAAGAGCAGGATATTTCTTTTCACAGAAAGAAGCACCATTCTTTCCTACAATATGGAAAATTACAGAAGCCATGCAGGCACATTTGGGAATAGATCAGTGTTGAGAAAATAAGGCAGTTTGTGACTGATTGCTTCTATTTTTTCAATAAAGTGTGAGGCAATATCTTCAGCTGCTTGGGGGTCAAAATTGTGAGGCTGGAGGAGTGAGAATGAACTAGGTGAATACAGTGGGCTTCCTAGGTCGTGCCAAGTGACCAACTGAGATTAGTGGTCATGAACCTGAAATAAGAGCACTCAGTATGACTGTGGGATTTTATACAGCAGCTGATTGTATAAGCAGAAGGTGGGTTGTTGGGTTTCACCAGGGTTGAGGTTTTGCTAGGAGAAGTATGGTGGTTAACCAAAAAGCCAGTGTGGTAGTAGATTACTTGAGCAACCGAAATGACAGACCATAAAATCGAGGCTGATGAAGAGGGGTCAAGGAAAATATAAGATTTAAAAAATGGTCATCTAAGGGATTGGAAGTCCAATGTGAACAAAGGTTTGTGAGTTGGGTTATCATTGAAAGGTTAGAAGTGAGATGGTGTGGTCAGAATAAAAAATGTTCATACCCAAGTCCCATTAGCCCTGTTGTCCCCATGAACTTGGTGAGGACTGAGTATACAGTAAGCATGTAGTAAATATGCCCTATTAATACTTGCTCAGTGAGTGTTTTGTTACTACAACTTTAACAATATAATAGCTAGCATTTCTTGAGTGTCACCATGAGCTGATCAAACACTGACAAAAATACCCTACCTTCAGTGATCCTCCCTTTAGCTGGGGAGAAAGATAACAATGAAATGCAAAATCTTAAGTACTGTAACAGAGGCAACCCAGAGGAATGCAATAACTAACTGTAGAGAAAAATTAAGAAGGGCTTCAAAAAGAAGTGACGATGGATAACCAAGGACAGCCAGGACGTCATGAGGTGAAGGGAGGAGAGAGTGAAGACATTCAGTTTCTCTCACTACTAGAGTCTCAATTTCCCATCAGACTCCCTTCAGGTCCCAAAAGAGGTGACTGCAAGGCAGCAGGTAAATGACGCAAGAGCCATCTTCCTTTAAAACAAAGCGAGCATGCAAATCTTCACATAAGGACACCAAGGTTTAGGTGGGACTGGTTGCTCAGCGCTTTGGAGGGGCCCCAACACCTACCTTTCGGAGAACACCAGGGAATCCATGGCGGGAATCTGATCACGAGAGATGGAGAGATCATCAAGGTGGAGCTGGGAAGCAGCTCAGCTTCGTGGGACTTGTGGGCCTCGCGGGGAGCTTGGAGCCCACGGGACTTACGCGGCGCGCGGAGCTTGTGTTCACGGGGTGCATTTGGCTCCTGAGGATTGCGGGGCGCATGGAGCTCATAGGGCTCGTAGGTCTCGTAGTGCTCGCAGGATTCGCGGGGTTCATGGGGCTCCCTGGGCGCATGGGGTTTGTAGGATTCGCAGACTTCATAGGATTCGTAGGATTCGCTGCATTCGTGGGGCCCCTGGAGAGCATGGGGAGCATAGGGCTCATAGTGTTTGTGGGGTTCGGAAAGTGAATATGACTTATAGCGTTTGTGGGGCTTGGAGATCTCTTTGCCCTTGTCTCGCTGGCTTTGCTCGAGGGCTTCCTTGGGTACCTGGAGCTCTTCCCGCTCCTCAGGCTCCGTGGGCTCGTCGTGCAGGTTGGGGATCCTGTGTATTAAGGGCGCCTGGAGAACTTCCAAAGAAGCAGATACTTCTGTCATATTATGCCCATCTAACAGCTCTAATGAACCCGAAAACTCTTGTCTCTCCATGAGGGTCCGGGGAGCTCCGCTGCACCAGGCGCCGAGCCTAGCGGGGTCGCTGATGGCCTTGGGTGCTATGGGAGCGAGATGAGGAGCTGCCCGCACCGGACCCCAGCCCACCCCTACCTAACACAGAGGCTGCTAGTCTCGCTGCGTCCCTGACCACTCCCCTGACTGTTCTCTGGTTGCCAAGGCGACGTGACTTGCTCCAGGGGCCCCCCCAAGCCAACTCCCGCAGCGGGTCAAATGGAGGCGGAGACGCATGTCCGCGGAGGGTTGGGCCGCGCTGCTGACCAGCTGTTGGCGTGCGTCGAGGGCGAGTACTTTCATTTGCTCTCTAGGTTGCTGAGGCCCTGGTGCAGGACGTCCCAGCTTCCAGACTAGTTACAGCGCCACTCAGCACAGCCAGGTCTCTGTTAGGTTCCCTGACACAGATTCTGCATAGACTTTCGTCCTCTAATCATGCTCGGAAGGGATGCTGAGATTGATGACCCAGGCCACCATTATCCCTCTGGATTCCGCAATGCCTTCCGAACTGGTGTTCTGACTTGGTAGACCTCCAATTATGACACTGCAAAGTGTTTACAATAAATCCCAAGCTTTGCACCATAAGGTGCCTCATGAGCGATCTAGTCCTCTC
>PVIA01018802.1:0-11894 GCA_004024845.1 Tonatia bakeri | reverse complement strand
GGTCTAGAGACGCACCCTCCGGGGCCTGGGAAGGGTCGCGCACCTCCCTTTGTATCCGCCGCGGACCCCAGCACCCGGGAAAAGCTGTGTCCCCTCTGGGATCTCCGTTTGAGGGAGTAAACCCGCAGGGCTCGCGCCCCGGGACAGTCGTCTCAGCTCCGGAAGACCTTCCCTGTTCCCGGCTGGGCCGTGGGTTCTCAGTCCACCCTAAAACCACACACACCCCTGTTTGGGGGCACGGGCGCCCACGGGAAGGACTCCACCCCCACGACAAGGCCTCTTCTGGTCCGGCAGACTGGGTACTCACTGTTCCCGGTGGGTGTGCACAGCTCCTGCGCTTCTGCTGGTTCCAACCCCTGACCGGGGACAGAGTCTGCTCGGCTCTCCCGGATGCCCTCCGCGCCCAGCTGGGTCCCTTCTGGCCTCCTACCATCAGTTCATTCAATATCTGGATAACTTCTGATGCCCTATTTTCATAAATGTTGCGATATCCGTGGTCTCCTAGTCTGTTTCTCCTCAGATCGGCCAAATTCTCCCCTGCGCACCGGAGAGGGGGATTAAGACTCCTCCTCTCAAGCCGCCATCTTCCCTCTGCACTATCCTCATTTTTTTGGATTCTTTTTTCTTCTTCTTGTTCTGACTGGTTGTTTTTTGCTTCCTGATATTCCAAATCATTGATTTGATTCTTGGCTTCATCCACTCTACTGTTGTTTCCTTGTAAATTGTTCTTCATTTCAATTAGTGTATCCTTTGTTTCTGACTGGATTTTTTTTTATGCTGTTGAGGTCTTTACTTAGTTCCTTGAGCATCTTTATAACCAGTGTTTTGAACTCTGCATCTGATAAGTCACTTATTTCAATATTCTTTAGTTCTTTTTCTGGAGTGTTGATCTGTTCTTTCATTTGGGCCATGTTTCTTTGTATCCTCATTTTGGCAGCCTCCCTATGTTTGTTTCTATGTATTAGTTTGAGCTGGTATGACTCCCTATCTTGATAGCATGGCCTAAAGTAGTAGGTGTCCTGTAGGGTCCAGTGGTGCAGCCTCCTCTATCACACAAGCTGGGTAGTGGAGGTGTGCCCTTTGTGTGGGCTGAGTACACCCTCCTCTTATAGTTGAAACTTCTTTGCTATTGGCAGGTCAATAGTAGGGATTCACCCAGGCCAGTCAGCTGTGAGGATTGGCTATGATCACTGACCACCAACCTCTACCCTCCATGGAGGACCAGTTGCACAGGAGCAGGTTAGTGGTGCTCCCACATGGTCTGTAGCTCTCTACTGGGTGTGTAGGCCTCAGAGTTTCCCAGATGGTGCAGGCCCTGGAGCCATCCTGCCTGAACTATAAAGCAATTTGAGATGGCTGTTACTTGTGCTGGGCTTCAAGATTCTCAGGCAAAGCCAAGCTGTAAATCTAGGCTGGCTGCTGCTAGTACTGGGCCTGGGCCACTTAGCAAGAGGTACAGATGAGGAGGGGACGGGGAGGCTCACTAGGCTTGTTATTGCTTATTTGAAAGGATTTAGGAAGTTGTGAAGCATGAGCCAAGGCCAGCCATTCGTATGGAAAAGCCATTGTTAACAGTTGTAAGCTGGGGGGGACGAAGTCTCAGGGGATCTCCAGGGCCAGGCAAATAGTATTAGTCAAGTTGATGGAGTCTCAGATATGGTACCCACCTGCCAACTTTGTGGCTCTTTTGAGGGAAGGATTTGGAAAACAGTCAGTGGCCTCTATTCACCTTTCTATCTGGGAGAAAGCTGTCCCCCAGTTCTCGCCTTGATGTTAGACACTTCAGTTCCTCCCAGTATGCCACTGGTGCTTTTCAAGCTGTTACCCAGTGGTGGAGCTCAAAGGGAATGAATCTGTGTAAGACCATGTGTGGGGTCCTTATCAGGAACTGCTTGGGACTCCAGAGTTTCTTCTACCAACTCAATCTCCACTGGTTTTTCCAGGCAGAAGTTACAGGGATTTATCTTCCTGGCACTGGAACCACCCTGGGCTGCAGGCCTGATGTGGGGTCAGACTCCCCACTCCCAAGATGTCCCTACTGGACTTTTATTCACCACATGTCAATGTGGGAACAGCACATTCCACATCTGTGCCCCTCCTACCAGTCTGGATGAATGCGGTTTCTCTAATTCCATAGTCGTCAGACTTCCATTCGACTCAATTTCTGATGGTTCTGAGTGGTGGTGGTTCTTTAATTTAGTTATAATTTTTTAAAAAATATATTTTATTGATTATGCTATTACAGTAATCCCATTACCCCCTCCTTCATTCCCCTCCACCCAGCACACCCTCTCCCACTCACATTCCCCCTCTTCAGTTCATGTCCATGTGTCGTAAGTTCTTTAGCTTCTACATTTCCCATACTATTCTTGCCTTCTCCCTGTCTATTTTCTACCTACCATCTATGCTACTTATTCTCTGTACATTTTCACCCTCTCTCCTCCTCCCACTCCCCTGTTGCTAACCCTCCATGTGATCTCCATTTCTGTGGGTCTGTTCTTATTCTAGTTGTTTGCTTTGTTTTGGTTTAGGTGTGGTTGTTAATAACTGTGAGTTTGCTGTCATTTTACTATACATGTTTTTTACCTTCTTTTTCTTAGATAAGTGCCTTTAACATTTCATAAAATAAGGGCTTGGAGATGATGAACTCCTTTAACTTGACCTTATCTGAGAAGCCCTTTATCTGCCCTTCCATTCTAAATGAAAGCTTTGCTGGATAGAGCAATCTGGGATGTAGGTCTTTGCCTTTCATGACTTGGAATACTTCTTTCCAGCCCCTTCTTGCCTACAAGGTCTCTTTTGAAAAATCAGCTGACAGTCTGATGGGAACTCCTTTGTAGGTAACTGTCTCCTTATCTCTTGCCGCTTCTAGGATTCTCTCCTTCATTTTTACCTTGGCTAATGTAATTATGATGTGCCTCGGTGTGTTCCTCCTTGGGTCCAACTTCTTTGGGACTCTCTGAGCTTCCTGGACTTCCTGGAAGCCTATTTCCTTTGCCAGATTGGGGAAGTTCTCCTTTATTATCTGTTCAAACAACTTTTCCACTTGTTGCTCTTCCTCTTCTCCTTCTGGTACCCCTATAATTTGGATGTTGGAACGGTTAAAGATGCCTTGGAGGTTCCTAAGCTTCTCCTCATTTTTTTGAATTCGTATTTCTTCATTCTTTTCTGATTGTATGCTTTTTTCTTCCTTCTGGTCCACTCCATTGATGTGAGACCCACCTTTCTTTCCATCACTGTTGGTTCCCTGTGTATTTTTCTTCATTTCACTCATTGTAGCCTTCATTTTTTTAATCTATTTTGTGACCAAATTCAACCAATTCTGTGAGCATCCTGATCACCAGAGTTTTGAACTGTGCATCTGATAGGTTGGCTATCTCTTAGTTGCTTAAAGGATCAGTTCTGGGGCTTTCATTTCTTCTGTTTGAGCCATCTTTTTTTTCTTTTTTTGGTCTGGTTGCGCCAGTTATGTATGAGAGGTGGAGCCTTAGGTGTTCACCAGGGCGGGGCAACCCAGGTTGCTGGGTTGTGATGCTATATGTGGGGGAGGTGTCTGAGAGGGAACAATGGTGCTTGTTCCACTCTCTGTGGACTTCAGTCCCTTCCACCACTTCCCCCAAGGAAACTGGACCTTTCTGGTGCTGATTCCCATGTGGGTGGGCTTGTGCACCCCATGGGTCTTTCCAGTGACTTCTCCTGTGAGGCTGGGAGTCTTCCCTGTGCCTCAACCCCCACATGTGTTTTCAATCAGTGCCCCAAGGTTGGATCCCCCAGCACTGGGATCCTGGGTTGCATGCAGTACCTTGCTTCACAGTCGCTGCCTCGCTGGGTGTGCTGGCTGCCACCTCTTGGCCAGGGTTTGCCAGCCACTGCTTGCGCACCCAGGATCCACCCACTGCAGTCTTATGCACCTCGTCCCAGTGCTTTTTGTGCCACATGACCCCTCTCCGCTCAGCTGCCTGACTCCGCCCCTCCTACTGGTCTGGGTGAACATGTCTATTTTAACTCCTTGGTTGTCTCACTTTCATACAGTTCAATTTTCTGTCAGTTCTGGTTGTTATTCTGTTTCTAAATTGTTGTTGCCCCTGTCTTGGTTGTACGAGGAGGCACAGTGTGTCTACCTATGCCTCCATCTAGGCTGGAAGTCCCAATTTAGTTGTAAGTTTGATGTGGTTGTGTGAGGAGGCTAGCCATAGCCATGGTGGCTATGCTGCCATCTTGACCAGAAGTACCCTCTTTCTAAAATCAATAAGCATGTCTTCAAATGAAGAGAAAAATAAACAAACAAACACAAATAAGTAAAATTTTTTATTGGTTTTTGTTTGTATATGTGTGGGCTTCAGTGTTCATAATATGTGTTACAAGTTTCAGTAAAATGTTTTTGGAATTATATACCACAATACAAATGTCAAATATTCTTCTTCAGTCTGAAAATTACCAGTGGCCAATGTCACTGAATCTGACAGAAAGCAGCATGGTCTTTCTGAGAAATGGGCTGTGATCCCAATTTTGCTTACCAAAAATGCAGACCAATTATTATTACAGTGACACTTCTTAGGGTTCAGTACTCTGTGTGTTACAACAGTGTGATGAAACAGTTATAGCGAATGGCAGGTCTGGAGTCATACTTGTGCTAGAATCCTGGCTTGGCCATTTATAGCCATGTGTTCTTGGACAAATTAAACTTACTAGACTAGGCTCAGTTTCTTCCTTTGTAAATAGGAACAGTAATAGCTAACTCAGAAGGTTATTGTAACGATAAAATGAGATGCAGTTCATTAAGTATCTATAACAGCCTCTGGCATGTAGCATGTTCCATAAATGGTAGGTGGTTGTTATTATTACCATCTGCCCTACTGAATATGATGTATTCTCTCTATAGTGGTAAGTAGAATATAAAAATATTCATAATGGTAAGTCAAATATAGAAATAGAAATAGTTTTCTATTGCACAAGGCATTCTAATATAGATATGTATGCAGGATAACCTAGTTTTGACATGGGCAACATTATTCAGATGCTATTTCCTTGAGTCATCCTATTAGGCTCCTTTACTTTTGGGAATCTAACATCTAGGTTCCTGAAGCCTCTTGAGGCTGATGTTTTGAAGAATCAACCAAGTAGGAAGCAGGCCTGCTGACACCTGTTTTACTTTCTAACTTTGTACGTGACATTTTCACAGCTAAATTGTTCTTCCAGGTACCCTAACTTCCAAATCATTGACTCCAGGGCTCCTCTTTATGCCATGACAATGGCCCAGAGTTCCCAAAGTCAAATGCAACTGTTGCTGGCAGCAAGAATAGCACCAGGTGTTAGACCAGTCAGATCAGAATGGACCTTGGTTCAGTAACCTTGGTATTTGAGTTCTAGCTAGGAAAGAATTCAGATCAAAAACTCTATAAGAGAAAGTTTATTTAGAAAGTCACCTTGTGGCAGAAAAAGTGAGCTTTAGAAGAAATGGTTTCAGGAAACAAGTTACAGAGGCAAAAGAAAGGACCCTTGCAGCTTAAAAGAGAGGAAGGAAATGATAAGAGCCTAGAGAAAAGAAGAGGGGGAAGGGAAAGACACAGGTGTGCTCCCAGGAGAGAGAGGGAGAGCACACTGGGTCCTCTGTTTTAAGGGCTTTTAAGGGTGGAGATTTTAGGGGAGATTCCAGGGAATCTCAATAGAATATTCATCACTTTTCCAGGTGTGTCCTTTCAGGGTTCTGGTCTCCACTGATTGGTTGGCACCTGAGTAGGGGTTCATTGCAGCTGGTCCTGATGTCAGCCATGGTGTTGCTTATCTGGTTTTGCTGTTTTTCTGGGCCTGGAGCTGAAACACAACTGAAGCCTAGATATATTTGAATCAGGTCAGGACCTCATTGTCCTGGGGCTTAATGCTTAAGGGCTATTCTCTAGCCTCCTTTCTCATTTCTCGCCTAAGAGGATCTAACCCAACATGCCAGAGAGAAAAGGTCAGGGGAGGGTCCCAACCAAATGATCAGTGGTATGCTACAGGAGGAAAGGTCACTCTGGGGTGAAGTTCCTGTTTTCCTAGTTTTGTCCCTTGCTAGGTCCTGCCCTGGCAGGGCTTTCTGCCCTGATGACCTTCCGTACCTGGTCTATCATCCTCGCTCTTCTCTTGTCTGTCTGCCTACCACACTACCACCCCCATCTGCCCATGTCAGACCACCTCTTGGATACCATTGCCTGGGTGGAGTTTAGCCACTCTTACAGGGCCAAGGTGTCAAGATTTCTATGCATTTTCCCAGCTAAGAGAGGGCCCACCTTTTCTAACAATTGTTTTTCTATGCTTTCTTCTCCCAGGATGTATTTCCTGCCCAACCTCAACCCATTCTAGCATGATACACAAAAGTATCTAGTGTGTAGAGGGTATTTTCTAAATATTTGTTGAATAAATGATATTTATGTTAATAATGGGAATGGGAGGATATTCAGATGGTATGGGCATGGGTGTGGGTAGTTCTATAAGTAACTGTATATTTAATGCTCAACACCAGGCCTAATATTAATGTCTGTCTAATCATTTTGATTGCCTGAAGCTCATTCTCTAATATATTTCTCAGGAAAGGCAATGAGAACAGCATTCCCTGATAGCACTTTATTTGTGCACTTTATACTTGAGTCAGTTTTGCTCTACAACAGCTATTTCAAACTTCAACATCTCAGACTTCTCAAAGTTCTGATCATTCCTTTAAACTCTCTCATTGGTGACAGATAGCAAACCTCACGTCCTACATTATAGAGGAAATAGAAATTTCATTTTTTCAATATAAAACATATAAGCCTACTAGCCTTCTTTCAGTTGTAACCATAGAGAATCTATCCTACTCTCTTTAATGTTAACCCCACTTCTGATTTCAATTCAATTCTCTCCTTCTTTATAAGGAACATTACACTGTTAATTATCCTCTTTTTTTCTTGTATATTCAAACCTCACCCCCCCTCTCTCTCTCGATTAGAGCATTCTTGTCAACTTTTAAATATATTTAAATCATTCCCAATTAAAAAAAATCAATCCCACATTCTCTTCCAACTATCATCTTAATATCTCTGTCCTTCCCTTTATGAACACACTTTTTGAATGTATGATATATATGTGTTTTATAGCTGCTGTGGTGGCCTTCTCAATAGCCATCTCCCCTTCTTCCTACAGAAGCTGATTCTGTTAGTAGTGGCATTGGGTCAAGCTGAAGAGCTACATTTCTCAGCCTCCTTTGAAGCCAAGAGTGGTCATGATATACTTCTGGCCAATGACATGTAAGCTGAAGTCAATTGGGAATTAACAGAAAATTTTTGCTTTCCTGGGATAGGCACCAGACCTTTCCATTTGATCTTTCTTTCTTCCTATCCAATGCACTAACTTGAGAGTGAATAGCTATCTTGTATTCATGATGGAAAAAAAAAACCAGCCACATACTGA
Source organism: Tonatia bakeri (assembly GCA_004024845.1). NCBI lineage: Eukaryota > Metazoa > Chordata > Mammalia > Chiroptera > Phyllostomidae > Tonatia > Tonatia bakeri. Next base: position 4,469 of record PVIA01018802.1, on the reverse strand, counting down.
GAATGACAGAGTAAAAAGGATTCTAAGACATACATCACACCATGTAGCCACTGCACCAGCCTCAATTGTCACTCTCTGTCATTATTTTATTTGTGAGAAAAATAACCCTATTTAAACTACTGTCATTAGGTTCCATTACATGTGATCAAATGCAATTCCTAATCTATACTCTTGTTCCCTACATTTCCTCACTTCACACTCACTCTCAAACCATTCCAACCTGGCTTCTGGCTCATAATTCCACTAGGCTCACCAATGACCTGCATGTTGTGAAATCCAGGGGACATTTTCAGTTTTCATGTTACTGAACCTCTCAGCAGCATGTGACTCTGTTGTCTGTGACCTTCTTTTTGAAACATTCTCTTCCCCTGGCTTCTGTGACCATGGCTTGCTCCTTCACCTCCAGCTGCTCCCTTTCCATCTCCCACGTGGGTTCCTCATTCTCTTCTAGCCGTACTCACCATCTTTCAGCCTCTAAGGAATACTGTGGCCTAAGCTACAAGCTTTTTCCTCTGTCTGGAATGCTCTCCTCTCTCACTTGCCCACTAACTCTTCCTTATCCTTCAGTTCTCCATTCATTCTTCACTTCTTCAGGGAAACCTTCCTTGACCTCTTTGAAGGGTCAAATTCTTTATGACTATTTTTTCATAGCTCTTTCATAGTTACAACTTTACCGTTTTTAGTGTAACTCTTAGAGTAAGTTGCCTCTCCCTCATTGTAGGTTCAGTGAAGACAGGAACCAGTCTATTTTTGCTCATCATTGAATCCCCAGAACCCCAAATATTCCCCAACAGATAATATGTGTTTAATATTAGTTCTTCAGTGAGTAAATGGATGAATATGTAATTATATAGTGATTTATTTGTTTACCTGTTTATTGTCTGTCTTCCTCTGGTTCCATGGGAGGAAACATCTTTTTTGTTCATTAATATATATGCAATACCTAACACATATTGCATGGCACAAAGTAGGAAACATAATAAATTAATTTTAAATGAATAAAAGAATAAATGAATGAGTAGGATTCCAAGAAAGACATTCTAACAGTTCTACACCAAACATGTCAATGTTTGGGATTTAAAAAAAAAAACATCTTTTGAGCCCTGGCTGGTGTGGGTCAGTGATTTGAGTGCTGGTCTGTGAACCAAGGGTTTGAATTTATATACTTGAATCTATATACTTCTCCCCTTCTTCATTGCCACTAACCTTGTCACTCACTACCATATTTTCCCTGGACTAACTGGACCACACACCTTTTTTTAAAGCATGATTTATTCGGCTATATACAAACTTGGATTGATAGAGTTTTTATTGTATCTCAGGGCCAAGTATTATATCTGTTATGCTATTTCCAAACAAAGCTAGGCACAGATGGATGTATAAGTTACTTTTTAGTTTATCGTGACAGAGGATTATTTCTGTTCTACATTTGACAAAGTATTTATCTCCTTAAGGAAAAGAAATATATTTAAACTACAAAAACCTTTGTTTTCAAAATATTCAGTTAAAAAAAAAAAAACAGCCCTGGCTGGTGTGGTTCAGTGGATTGTACGCTGGCCTGTGGACCGAAAGGTTGCCGGTTTGACTCCCAGTCAGGGCACATGCGTGGGTTGTGGGCCAGGACCCCAGTTAGAGGTATGTGAGAGGCAACCCATGGATATATCTCTTGCACATCGATGGTTCTCTCTCTGCCTCCCCCCTCTCTAAAAATAAATAAATAAAATCTTTAAAGTAATAATAATAATAATAATGCAGCCAATAACCTTTTAAGTATCTCTACCTCCCTGGTCCACGAATCCTTAGCCATTAATGTAACTGAGATGCTCAATGAGGTTGACCAGAAGAGTCACTTACGCAATTGTGACAGCCCTGAGAATGTCCTTGGCCTTGTAGTCAGCTTATTTGTTAATGCCCTTTCTCTAAAACCGAGCTCCTGTCTTTCTTCCTTGAAAACTTTCTCTGGCTCCTTACCCACTCTTGCCTATGCCATATCAGTTTATTATGCTTCCATATCTAATAACATATATATGTGTACATATTTCTTCTCTCTAATCAGGCCAGGGAAAATGGAACCCAAATCTTATACTTGTTGTATCCTCAGGGCCTAGTACAAAATCTTGTAGGTATAATTTTTTGCTGATGATGATGCTTATTTTCTTCTTTACTAATGAGATTTACCAAGCCCTTGCTATTGTGCCAGGCTGAGTTATGCTCAATAGGTGCTATTACTGTTTCCTTTTCACTGATGAGAATTTAAGTAACTTGCACAAGTCTGATAACTGGTGAGCAGTGGACCCGGGACCCAAACCCAGCTTACCAGATTCCACAGCTGATGCTTTTAATTTATTTTTATTTTTATTTATTTTTAGAGAGAGGGGTAGGGAGGAAGAAAGAGAGGGAGAGAAACATCGATGTGAGTAACATCAGTTGGTTGCCTCTTGTTCAGTGCCTCGACCGGGGACTGAACCTGCAACCCAGGCATGTGCTCTGACCAGGAATTGAACTGGTGACCTTACACTTTGCAGGCTGACACCCAACCAGCTGAGCCCCACTGGTCAGGGCAGATGTTCTTAGAAAATGCTTTTCTTTTTAAGATTTTATTTATTTATTTATTTATTTTAGAGAGGGAAGGGAGGGAGAAAGAGAGAGAGAGAAACATCAATGTGCAGTTGCTGGGGGCTGTGGCCTGCAACCCAGGCATGTGCCCTGACTGGGAATCGAACCTGCGATGCTTAGATTTGCAGCCCATGCTCAATCCACTGAGCTATGCCAGCCAGGGCAGATGTTCTTAATCACTAGGCAACCCCACCCCACCTGCACCACCTGAATTTTCCTAGATGCCAAACTCCAACCAGGATGCATTTGCTTCTAACTAACTTTTAAGGCACCAGGCGACTAGCTTTGCTCCCAACTAGTTAGGGGCATTTCACATTGTTCTCAAATGACATTGTAAGTCTGCAAATAATTAAGAAGCCATTTTGGAGACAGCAAGAAGGGCTGATATGTAGAGGCCCACTTTGACATTTTGATGTGCATTTAAACACACAGCTCAGGGCTATAAAAAGCAGCTACACTAAGATTTGCAGAAGCATTAAAAAGCAAATTGCCTTATTAATTTTTTAGAGCACTGTAAATGACATTCTATCATCTCTGGGGAAATCTTTTCCTACAGCTCCAAGCCTCTTGGTGACTGGGATGAATAAATTGGCCTGTTCCTTTTCATTTCTCCATTCTCTGCCCTAGAGGGTCAAAAGAAAATCATCCCATTTTAATATGGGATATTAAAGCTGTATTTGTTGAAGTTTCTAGCTAGTTAAACTGGAAGCAAAAAAATCCCTTTCATGTTGGCATGATAGTAGAAAACATTTAGCCACATTCCAGCTTAATGATGGAAGATTAGCCAAGGTTGTTACTAAGTTTTAAACTCCTCATTTAGCTAATAAGCTTAGTTAATATTCTTCCTATTAAGGAAAAAACCACAAAAACTTCACAAAGTCTTGACCACTGATATTTTAGCCATCTTACCCTTTTGTATTTTGAGTGAAAGGACCGCAGAGTTTCCTCGAAAGCTCCAGTGAATCAAACAGTTGGGAAGAAGTCCAGGGGTAGGATAACCCAGAGACTTGAACCTGCAGCAAAATGGAGTTTTTCCAAATTAGGCATTAGGAGAAGCAGCAGATAAGAGTAACTGGCAACTGGAGATATCCTTGTTATTCTCTTATGCTGGCAGAAGATTTTACTAAGTTTATTTACAAGTTCTGTGAAGGGAGTGATCGTATTGCAGTCAGGGTCACTTTTCATAACACATTACTTTGAAAACACGTTCCTAGGATCTTGTAAAGTATTTGACTTCTGAACTCAACATAAGTATTAAAATGTTAGCATGTACATTACATGTTCCAACTAAAAAAACATGAGTTTAACTGTTCACTGAAAAGGGAAATTCCAGTAATATTTATGACTTATTATAACATACAATCTTCATTTTCAAAGTCTTAAAGCTTCCAGGAAGTATTTATCCAAAGTTAGCATCCAGTAACAACACCTTGGGATATCCCTGTTTTGGGCAGCATCTGTAGCCAGATCTGGTTACAATGAATAAATCTAATGCTGGAGCTACTGGCCTCAGAAAGACAGCTGTACTCTCCAACAGCAGGTCCATTCTGGTCAATAAGAAATGTGCTTGATTAAATTGTCTTAATCCTGGTCTGTTTGCTCAGGTATCTAGCCAACAGAGTAGCCTCTTAACAAAGAATTAATGGTTTTCATCTCTTCCACAAGTAAGTTGCTCTGAATTAAGTATTACATTTTGTAAAATAAATGCTCCCTTGGTTGAATCCATAATAGCATCAGCAACATATTTTATTAATTAATTCAATATTTGTTGAATACCTACTATGTGCCAAGCATTTGGATGGTCAAGCATTTGGAGATACAAATATTTATTTAAACTTTAAATAATTTTTTTT
>PVIA01018801.1:0-11896 GCA_004024845.1 Tonatia bakeri | reverse complement strand
TCCTCTGAATTTCCATACAGTTTAACTTCAGTTTATAATTTTCTTTATAATTTTCCACAAGGAAATCTCTGGCCCTCAAAGCTATACTGATTCTTTCTAATCAGTATTTTAGGGAAAAACATTATCAATTGCACATAAGCATTTCAGAACACAGAGGAGGAAGAAATACTTTCTACCTCATTCTTTGAGGACAATAACCTGAAGTCACAGGACCAATTGGAGGACTTACACTACGTGACCTCAAGGTTTCCTGTAAAGCTAAAGCAACCACGAGTGTGCCCCTGGCATAAAGTTAGACATGCCAGTATGGAGGAATGGAACAGAATAGAAACTCTAAGAAAGAAGGGTCAGGACCATCAGTAGTTATGCCTGGATTGGTTTCTTATCATTTTCAATTGACTTGACTGCAGGGCCTGGTAATACCAAGAAAGCCCTAAGGAACCTCCTGTGCTTTTATCCTCATTATAGAGCAGCAGTCCAGTTTGTGCTGATCATGAGGATCATTCACCCAGCCCGTAGACTCTCCCTTCTTTGCTCGTTCATTCAGAAGTATGAGGAGCCTTCCGTGGCCAGATGGCTGTCTTGGTTTCCAGTCCAGTGAAATCATTGTGTTTCCTTGTGGAAGCTCTTCTCCCTTTGGAATGAAGACCCCTGCCCATGAGGTCACATGGACACAAAGTATAAATTATGCTAGTAAATCCTCAGGAGTAACATTGGTGATAGTGGGTGGGGCTGCACTCATGTCCACCCTTGACCGATGGACTTGTGAATCCAGGCTATGGGGAGATCGGTGCGATGTAATGGACCCTGACTGAGAGTCTCAGCAGCCTCCTGGGAACACTGCCCCGACCCTGCGGTGTCGCCACCTGGTGGTGCTTTATCTCAAACGTCTCAGCCCCATTCTTCCTTTTATCAAGTCAGTTGTTTCAGGATGATGGGGAACCAGGAAAGACTAGCAAATCCGTGGGCCTGGACTGGTTGCCACACTGGATTCCTCAGCAGGGAGTCCCTTGAACAGAAGCCTCGCAAAGTGGAATGCCACGTTGGTGGATGAGGGACCTGCGAGTCTGCAGATGGTAGTTGGCAGAAACACCGTGTGAAGGGCAGGCAACTCTGTATCCAGAGTAAGGGTCTAACCAAATGAGAACAAAAAACTAGTTCCTGTAAGGTAACTAGGCATACAGGAAGGTGAAAATTGATGAAAGACCTACATCAGTGCCTGTCTTTGCTAACTGAAGGAAATCTGAGGGAGATTTTCGCTTTTACCAAGAAGGGGAAGAGCACAAACAGCATTGAGAGCATCTGGGTAGAGGCAGCGGCCTCCCAGCAGCAAGAGTGGCCCCACTGAGCTCCTTCCCCAGAACCGCCCTCGGCACCTCAGCATCCAGCTCCGAGCCATGCCTGGGAGTGTCTGGGCTTTATATGCACTGATTTTGTGTGTCCTTAGCAAGCTGTGTCCTCAGGGTATCAGAAGAGCCTCAGAGATCTCATAAGGGCATTACACTTCAGCGCAAAACTGGACAAAAGCAAGCATTTCTGTCATAATGAACAAAGTAAAGCCACTGTGCCTGCGCTGGATTTTGGGTCTGGGAGTGCTTGGAGGTTTTTTCCACGGGAATTCACAGTAATCACTTCTTCACTTTATGCCACACCGTTTTACAAAAGATTTCATAGGAACCATCTCTTCTTGCATAGAGGGGAAACCTGTACTTGTTGAAACCATGAGTGAATTACAGATGACCGTGCACTTCAGAATTGGGAGGAGCCTGGCTGGTGTCTTACCTGGAGGGTTTTCCTGTTCTTCCTGACAAGGTTACAGGGGCCACTCTACCGTGCAGGCCCCCGGAGTGACAGACTGGAGAGGTGGGGGAAGAAGTGTTTTTTGGGTCCTGCCGAAGGGAAGGATCCAGGCTCAGCTCTCCCCACAGCATCCCCTGCATTCGTGCCCACACCCTGGGAGGAAACGGTCCACACGTGGACCACAAAACCAGACATGCTTGCTTCATGCTGCTTGCCCACCTGCCCTAGCCCCAGCCTCTCACAGTGTGCACTGTGCGGCAGGCACACAAGCTCAGTCCAGCATCCAACGCACAGGGACTTCTCCCCCCCACAGTCCGGGGGAGGAGGCTGGGGCGCAACAGCTCTGGCGATCAGACTCCCAGACGCGGGGTGGGCACAGGTCCTGAGAGAGTCCTTCCCGGCCAAGTTCAAGGGCCTGTTGTGTTGGCTGCTCCATTTTAATCATGGGGAAGCTCTGTCTTTTATGGGGGCTTTAGGTATAAAATGAGTGCTCTGTTGCTTTGGGTCCTGGAGTTGCAGAGGAAACCAATTCCGTTATATGCTTTAATTAAACTTATGACCAATAAAAATAAAGAACTGCGCATGGTAACATCTTTTCCTTTGGCAAGCACTTCAAACAGCAAACCCAAGAGTTAATGCATCATTCAAAAGACAGACTTGTAATCCATTGAATTATCACACTTGACTATTCAGCCCATTTATCCATGTGTATTTATTTATTTATTTAATCCTCACCCAGGGGTGGGGGTGGGGTCTTCTCATCAAGATGGTGGCACAGGTAAACGAGGCTTGCCTCCACCCACAACCACATCAACATTCCAACTAAACTAGGAATAACCATCACTTGGAATCACAGAAATAGAGCTAAATGGAAGTCTGTCAATTCTGGAATTAAAGAAACCACATCCATCCAGACCAGTAGGAGAGGTGAAGATGCAGAACAGTCTGTTCCCACATCCGTGTGTGGTGGATAAAAATTTGGAAGGGATATCTCAGGATAGCGGAGGCCCAGCCCCACCAAACTTTCCAGCCCAGGATTCCAGTGCCAGAGAGGTAAGTCCCCCAAATTTCTGCCTGTAAAAACTAGAAGGTATTTAGTCAGTGGGAGAAACTTCTGGAGTTCCAAGCAGTTCCTCTTAAAGAATCTACACACAGACTTACTCAGACTCCCTCCCTCTGAGCTCCAGCCCCCGAGTAGCAGCGTGCAAGGCACCAGTGGCATGTGGGGGTGTATGGAAGTGTCTGGCATCAAGGCCAGAGCCGGGGGACAGCTTTCTTCCAGATAGAAAGGAAAGCAGAAGTGATTGTTCCTTTTCTGAATCTTCCCTCCAGAGAGCCACAGAGCCAACAGGTTGGAGGTCAGTGGTTACAGCCAGTCCTTGCTCACTAAACTAGGTAAATACCTCTCATTGACCTTCCAACAGCAATCAAGTCTCAAGGACAAGAGGAGGGTGTACTCAGTCCACACAAAGGGTGAACCTTGCATACCTAGCTTGGGTGACAGGGGTGGCTGTGCTACTAGACTGTACAGGATACCTTCTACGTTGGGCCATGCTACCAAAACAGAGAGTCATAGCAGCTCTACCTAATACATAGAAACAAACACAATGAGGCTGTCAATATGAGGAAACAAAGAAACATGGCCCAAATACAACAGATCAAAACTCCAGAAAAAAAATCTAAACAAAATGGAGATAAGCAATCTATCAGATGCAGAGTTCAAAACACTGACTGGTTATAAGGATGTTCAAGGAGCTTAGTAAGGACCTCAACAGCATGAAAATGTTATAGTCAGAAACAAACACTACACTAATTGAAATAAAGAACAATTTACAGGAAAAAAAAAACAGTAGAGTGATGAAGCCAAGAATCAGATCAATGATTTGGAAGACAAGGAAACAAAAACAAAACAAAACAAAAAATCAATCAATCAGAATAATAAGAAGGAAAAAGATTCCAAAGAAATGACCATAGTGTAAGCTGCATCTGGGACAACTTCAAGCATTGCCACATTGACATCATAGAGGAGCCTGAAGGAGAAGAGAAGGAGCAAGAAATTGGAAACTGATTTCAAACAATAATGAAAGAAAACTTTAATTTGGTGAAGGAAATAGACATGCAAGTCCAGGAAGCGCTGAGTACCATACTACATGGATGCAAAGAGGCCAACTCCAAGGCACATCGTAATTAAAATGCAAAAGGTAAAGATAAAGGGAGAATCTTATAAGCAGCAAGAGCAAAGCAGGTAGTTACCTACAGCAAATTCCCTGAAGACAGTCAGCTGATTTCTGAAAAGAAACTTTTTGGGATAGAAGGGCTTGGCAAGAAATATTCAAAGTCATGAAAAGTATGGACCTACAGCCAAGATTGCTCTACCCAGCGAAAATATCATTTTGAATCAAAGGGAAGGCAAAGACTTCCCAGATAAGAAAAAAAAAACTAAAGAAGTTCATCATCACCAAACCATTATTATATGAAATGTTAAAGGGACTTATTTAAGAAAAAGAGAAAGATCAAAACTATGAACAATGTAATACTAGTAAATACATCTCTATCAACAATTGAACCTGAAGACCAAACTAAGCAAACAGGAAGAGCAGAGACAGAATCATGGGTCTGGAGAGCATTGTGATGGCTGCCAGAAAGGAGGTGGGTGTGAGGGAATGAGTAATGAGGTGAGGGGATTAAGAAGTACCAATAGGTAGTTACAGAATATTCTTGGGGATGTCAAGGACAGTGTAGGAGATGGAGCAGCCAAAGAACTTGTACACGTGACCATGGACAGGAACAATGTTGTCAGGATAGCCTGAGGGGTGGCAGGTGCTGGATGGAAGGGGCCGAGGGTAAAAAATTGGAGAGGTGTAATAGCATAATGGATAAAATATGATTTTAAAAAATCCTCACCCAAAGACATTTTTTTATTGCTTCTAAAAAGAGAGGTAGGGAGAGGGAGAAACATCGATGCAAGAGAAACATCAATTGGTTGCCTCCCATAGGGCCATGGAGTAGGGATCGTTTGGGCCTGGACTGGGGATCAAAACAACAATCTAGGTATGTGCCCTGACCAGAATCGAACCTGCAACCTTTCGGTGTTGACAGTTGGTGACTACACTCCCACCAACTGTGCCACACTGGCCAGAGCCCTTAATCCACATTTAAACATTACCTCAAAGCTGGCTGACCATTATCAAGTCTGCTAACATATCCCATTGAAACAATGCACCCAGAAGAAAAAATTGTGTCTTGAGCCAGGGACACACTGGCTCTTTAAGAGGAATTTTAAATCTCACACTCTGGCCTCCTCCCCAGCAGCTCTATTCTCCCTTCTGGCCAGAGTTTTCTCCCGCTAAAATAAGGTCTCTGCCAGCTGTACACATCCCAGGTGTTCCCATATTCAAAGCTCCAGTGTACGTGATCTGCCTTATTTTAGGCCCAAAGGTCACTTACAGATGAGGCAAGAATTTCAAGCAAGGTTCAAATTTGCAATAACATCAATGCCCAAGTACCACAGATCCTCAAATAACTTTTATTCAAAGCCATCTCATTACAACATTGAGGAGATGCCATAGGAACTTAACTCTTGTTTATATCAATTAACCTGTGGTAAACATTGGTCTTGTCATATGTCATTTTGCTTCAAGTTGCAGAACCTATTGACGACACGGGGGACATACAGTACACAACCTCAGGCTGTCAAAATTGGCTTTTTAAAGTGTCTCACAGCTATGTGATTGTACCAAACCATATTTGCAAAGCAGGAAACTGAGATCCAGGGAAATTAATCTCTTCTTCTGATTATCCTAGTTATCTTTCAAGAGTGTTCAGCCACCCACCCAGAAGCCATCCCTGCCCGTGCTGTGATGTCATCAGCACTGAACAGTGGCTGAGTGTCTGTTGAGTGCCAGCCCCTGCTACAGGCACTTAGGACACACCAGTATTCAACTGAGACAAAAAATTCCTGCCTGGAGTAGCTTATGTGACAGTGGGGGACAGGCAACACACAGTAAATATGATGAGTAAGAAAATTCTACAGCATGTGGGAGGCAGTAAGTGCTCATACTTTGTACTCGTTTTCTCTCCTTTTTAAGATTTATTTATTTTTAGAAAGGGGAAGAGAGAGAGAAAGGGAGGGAAACATCAATGTGTGGTTGCCTTTCACACGCTCCCTGCTGGGGACTGGCCTGCAACTCAGGTACGTGCCCTGACTGGGAATGGAACAAGCGACGGTTTGGGTCCCAGTGGGGCTCTCAGTCCACTGAGCCACACCAGCCAGGGCCAATTTGTACTTCTTAATCTCTTCACTTTTTCACTCAGCCACCCATCTCCCTTTCCCTCTGTCAACCTTCAGTCTGTTGTCTGTATCTATGAATGTGTTTCTTTTGTCTGTTTGTTTTGTTTTTACACTTCACTTACAAGTAAAATTATGTGACATTTGTTTTTCTCTGCCTGACTTACTTCACTTAGCATAATACCCTCTAGGTCCACCCATGTTTTCACAAATGGTATGATTTTGTTCTTGTTTTAAGGCTGCGTGATATTCCATTGTATATGCAAGTCACTTCTGCTCTATCCACTTGTCTGCTGATGGGCAGTTGGGTTGCTTAGCTTCTCGACTATGGTAAATAATGGTCAGGGAACATAGGGGCACAGCTCTTGTCGACTTAGTGTTTTGGGTTTTTTCGGGCATATGACCAGAAGTGGAATTGCTGGGTCATGAGGTAGTGCTATTTTTTATTTTTTGAGGAAATTCCATAGTGTTTTTCTTAGTGGCTGCACCAACTAAAGCCTCACCAACAGGACTCGTGGATTCCCTTGTCTCCACGTCCTCACCAACATTGTTTGTTGCGTTACTGACGACAGGCATTCTGACAGGTGCTCTCTCACTGTGGTTATAGTTTGCATTTCTCTGATGATTAGCAATATTGAGCATCTTGTCACTCTCCTCTCGGTCATCAAGACGTCCTCTTTGGAGTGTTTATTCAGGTCCACTGTTCATTTTTTAATCGGCTTGTTAGTTTTTCCCGTGTTGAGTTGTATGGGTTCTTCACAGAATTTGGGTATTAACCCCTCATGTGCTGTATCATTGTCAAATACCTTCTCCCATTCAGGATGTTATCTTTTGTTTTGCTGATGTTTTTATTTCTGGCAAAACCTTTTTAGTTTAATGCAGTTTGTTTATTTTTTCTTTTCTTTCCCATGCTTGAAGAGATATATCAGAACAAATATTACTAAGAGACATGTCAGAGAGTTTACTGCATACATTATCTTGTAGGATTTTCATGGTTTCAAGTCTCACATTTAAGCTTTTAATCCATCTTGACTTTGTCCTTGTACATGGTGTAAGAAGGTAGTCTAGATTCATTATTTGGTGTGTATCTGTCCAATTTTCCCAAAGCCATTCATTGACTAACATCTCTTTACCCCATTCTATGTTCTTGCTTGCTTTGTCATATATTAATTGACCAGATAAGCCTGGGTTTATTTCTGGTCTCTTCATTATGTTCCATTGATCTGTGCATCTGCTATGTCAGTACCATGCTGTTTTGAATCCTATGGCCTTAGAGTATAGTTTGATGTCAGGTGGCATAACACCTCCAGTTTTGTTCTTTTATCTCGAGGTTGCTGTGGCTATTTGTGGCCTTTTGTGGTTGCATATAAAATTTAAGATTATTTGTTCTAGTTCTGTGCAAAATGCCCTTTGTTGTGATAAGATTGCTTTGAATCTAGAGATTGCTCTGGGAAGTATGGGGATTTTACCAATCTTAATTCTGCCTATTCATGAACACAGTAGGGCTTCCATCTGTTGACACCTTCCCCAGTATCTTTCTCCACTGTCTTATATTTCTCTAAGTACAGGCCTGTACCTCCCTGGTCAAACTTATTTCTAGCTATTTTATTTTGAATTTTAATGCAATTAGAAACAGCATTGTTTTCTAATGTTCTGATAGTGTTAGTGTTTTTTTTATTGGTGAATAGAAATATTAGTTTCTGAATATTAGTTTGGTATACTGACCTCAATGATTGCTTCTGTTTTGTTTTATTTTTTGAGGAATCTTTAGAGTTCTGTATATAAATTATTATGTCATCTGCACTATTGGGAGTTTTACTTCTTCCATTCTTATTTACATGCTTTTCTTCTCCAAATCCTGTTACTAGGACCTGCAATATTATGTTGAATAAAAGTGGTGAAAGAGAACAGTCTTGTCTTGTTCCTGACCATAGTGTAAACACAGTCAGCTTTTCCCGATGAGATGAAGTTAGCTGTGGGTTAGTCACATGCGGCTAATGTCATGTGGAGGTGCGTTTCCTTCAATCCCACTTTCTTTATCATCAGTGGAATCTGGAGTTTGTCCAATGCTTTTTCTGCATCTATTGACACAATTTATGTTTATCTTTTTTTTTTAACATAGTGTTTCCTCTTAATTGGTTTGTGCATACGGAACAAACCTGCATACCAGGATTAAATCCACTTTTATCATTCTGTATGATCTTTATCATGTATTGCCATATTTGTCTTGCTGATATTTTGCTGAGGGTTTTTGCATCTATGTTCATCAAGGATATTGACCTATATATTCTTTCGTGATGCCTTTGTCTGATTTTGCAATCAGGATAATGGTGGCCTCATAAAATGAGCTTAAGGACCCTCCTCCTCTTGAATTCTTGGAATCCTTCGAGAAGGATAGGTATTACTTCCACTTTTCCTGTTTGACGGAATTCACCTGGGGAATATGCCATTCCATCCAAGATTTTGTTTGTTGGCAGCTTTTGATTACTGATTCAATTTTATTGATGTCTTTTTTCACTTGTCCACTTTCACTTGTGACTTTATTTATTTGGGTTTTCTCACTTCTTTCTGTTAATGAGTCCAGACTCATAAAGCTTTTCCAGACTCATTAAAAAAAGATTGATAGATGACGGTTTACCTACCAATGATGCCAGTGTGGAGTAATTTACCCTCTCACTAGGAATGTGTGAGACTCCCAAGTCTTCCACGTTTAAAACTGGTACTGGTCATTGTTTTTGTAGTAGCCATTCCAGTGAGCGTGCAGTGGTAAACTCTGTGGTTTTAATTTACGTTTCCTATGTGAAATGTCCTGAGTATCTTTTCTGTGCTATTTGTCCGCCCAATTACAGTTGTCAGTGAAGAGTTTCTTCAGATCTTATCTGTATTTCCAACATTGGGTTTTTTCCCTATTATTGACTTTTGATGGTGCTTTATATAGTCTTCATTCAAAAATATTCTTTTGCAAATATGTTAATTCCTCAGGTTTCACATATAGTTATCCAATTTCCAGCATGATTTCCTGAAAACATTCTCATTCTTTCCCTTTGGGTTACCAGGAACTTTTATTTAAAACCCCTTGACCAGAGACATAAAGGTGTATTTCTTAGAATTTCTGTTCTGTTCCATTCCTCCATATTGGTACATCTAACTTTATGCCAGGTGCACACTTGTGATTGCTCTAGATTTACAGGAAAACTTGAAGTCATGTAGTGAAGGTCCTCCAGTTGGTCCTATGATTTCAGGGTATTGTCCTCAAAGAATGAGGTGGAAAGTACTACTTCCTCCTCTGTGTTCTGAAATGTTTATGTGTAATTGGTAATATTTTTCCCTAAAATACTGATTAGAAAGAATCAGTATAGCTTTGAGGGCCTGAGATTTCTTTGTGGAAAATTGTGAGCTGAGGTTAAACTGTATGGAAAGTCACAGGACTTAGAGTACCCAACATATTTTAAAAGGTAGAGCCTGGAATCATAGCCAGAAAATGCCATCCCATGAGACTATCATAAGGAAACATTTTCTGAGACAATAGATAAAAGTTCATATAAAAGTACTGGCCAATGTATAAACAAAATTATAAATAAAACTCTTCCTGGGATGCCTGGTTCTTTCCACACTGAAAACCAACAATAAAGAACCAATTTGTAGACTGTATCCCTTCTGTCATCACAGACTGTGGCCGGCTTCTGTGCCCCTGGGACGTGGTTTCTAACATCCATGTCAGCACTCCTGTCCCTGGCATGCTTGGATTTCTAGAGCAGCCCCAGCCAGGCCCTGCAGGAGTGCATCCATTTCCCTCATCCACCCCTCCCCACCCCCACCCCCCAATCACACTGAGGCCCCAGACCCCTCTGAGAGCCCCTGGTGACTTCAGGTAATCTCTGTGGCCAGGCCTGGACCAGGCACTTAACACTGCAGGAGAAGCGACCCCTAACTCTCAGCTCATCTGAAGATGCCCCTACCTATGAGGAATTAGGCTCAGAGCCAGACTTGCTGTGGGGACAATCACAAGCCCATAATATTAAAGTATTTCATTCACACTGCAGGGATTGAGCAGAGGGGTAGTCACTGCATCTGGAGAATGGGGAGCAGGGACACTGGCTCCCACCTGCTTTTCAGAGGCTGCCTTTCCCCAGGTGAAGAGTTGTACCTGGCTGTATTTGTGTCTGGCTGCTCTATGTCAGAGGTTTGGCCTAAGGACAGGGGCAGGAAAGCAGCTAGACAGCAAAGTGGGTAAACTGAGCAACCGTACATATGTGGTCATGCAGCACCTTTCCCTGCTCACCTAAGCCCTGTGACCTCTAAAAAGTCATGTCCGCCTCCAGGGGTATCTGTGATGTTTATTTTCTGTGTCACTTTGTCTAGACAATGGTGACCCCACATGCAGTCATACATTATTCTGGAAGTTTGAGTGAGGGTGATTTGTGTGAGATTAGCATTGAAGTCGGACTTTGATAAGCAGATTGCCCTCTGTAATGTGGGTGCATTTACCCAATCAGTTGATGGCCTAAATAGAACAAAAACTTTCGCCTGAGCAACAGGGATTTCGGCCAGCAGATTACTTTGAACTTGAACTAGAGCACTGACTGTTCTGTGGATGTCCAGCCCCACAACCCACCCTGCAGATTTTGAACTTGCCAGCCTGCATAATCACATGAGGCAGCTTCTTACAGGAAACAAACACACACACGGACTCATATGGGGCACGCCCTGCATTTCCAGGGGGAGCTTGCACATGCCCTCACCTGAAGAGTCCCAGGTCCTGGAGGGATGGGCCTCTGTGCTGTTCTCACAGGTGAGGAATCATTGCTGCCTCCCAGGCTGTGACTTTCCACGGCAGGCAGGCTAGCAGTCCCAGCAAGCTTTTTTTAAAGATACAAATCTGGCCATGCCACTGCGTGTCAGGCTCCTCATGGGCTCTCCACTGTCCTCAGAGCCAAGCTCTAGCCCTGCCCCACAGCCCGTGTGTCCACCAGGACCACCTCCAGTCTGGTCTCCAACCTCATGCCTCACCACTCTCCTCGTACACTCTTGAACCTCCTGTACCCAGCCCCACTCATTCCTTTCTTGTCTCTCTGCCCTTTTCATTTATACTCCTCCCTGGCGGTCTGCCACCACATGTTTGTTTGCCCAACTGGAACTCGAACTTCACTACCCCGATACCTACTCCAGGAAGTCTTCCCTGACCACTGCCAATGCCCAACTCTGAACTGTACCATTTTTCTCTGGGCTGTGATGAGTTTCAGGGATGAACTTGATCCTGGGTCAGCTTCCTCCTTTAGCCTGTGAGTTTCTCCATGGCCTGCACAAGGACACAGTTGGCATAACAAGTGTTTATTGAATCAATGAATGAAGGAATGAATGAATGAAATGGTCACTTCGCATGGCTTGTCTTCAGGTTTTCTCAGTTGAATTAGCCCAGGGAGTCACGCAGACTCATTTTGACATCACTTGCACGCAGAGAATGCTGGTCTGTGCTAAGACCCAAAGGTTATGTGTCATCTTACAGGTACCGATGCACCTGCAAAAAAGTGCTGGTGGTCTAAACAGAAAACAATAACAAAATTTCATTGAGCACAGACACTATTTGGAGTACAGGGCTAAAACTCTTTACAATATCACTGAATCTTCTCCTCCAAGCGAGGTTCAGAGGTGAGTGTCAGAGAGGTTGTTTCCGTTGCTCAGAGTTACAGAGCTGACCATTGGGTGCACAGTGTGCCAAGGGCCACAGCCTCTGAGGCAGGAATGTCAGCTCCTCTCAGTTCCCAGTCTAGGGTCTGCACTTGCAGCCCCTCCATGGCACTCCCACCA
>PVIA01018800.1:0-11896 GCA_004024845.1 Tonatia bakeri | reverse complement strand
TAGCTCAGTGGATTGAGCGCGGGCTGCGAATCAGGCATCGCAGGTTCGATTCCCAGTCAGGGCACATGCCTAGGTTGCAGGCCATGTCTCCCAGCAACTGCACATTGATGTTTCTCTCTTTCTCTCTCCCTCTCCCTTCCCTCTCTAAAAATAAATAAAAATAAAATCTTAAAAAAAAAAAAACTTAAAAAAAAAAAAAAGAATCTAAAATTTTGGCCTGCGAACCAAAGCATCGCAGGTTCGATTCCCAGTCAGGGCACATTCCTGGGTTGCAGGCCATGGCCCCCAGCAACCGCACATTGATGTTTCTCTCTCTCTCTCTTTCTCTCTCCCTTCCCTCTCTAAAAAATAAATAAATAGAATCTTTAAAAAAAATCTAAAATTTTAAGGAGTGCTTTTAGAAGACTGAAAGAATCCTTCCTCTGTTTAGTGATAAACTGAGTGGAGGTCAGCAGGTCTTCTCACTAGAATTTTAATTTATTAATAAACATAGTCCAAGTGCAGAACAAATTTATCACATGGAGTTGCAATTTTTCCTGTGAGTTATCCACTGTTTTGGCAGAACAAGCTGTCATTTTGACAAGTGGCGAGCATTCTGAGTCACCTATCTAAAGATTGCAGAAACTGAACCTGATGTCTGAAAACTCTCTAATGTTAAGAAAACAGGAAAAAAGACGTAAGGATTTGAGTCCCTTCTTGCTTTCCCAGAGTTAGCAGCCTGCTGCTGTCGGACTGGCCCCTGGCTCAGGGCTCTCTGCTCCATCAGAAGGGGAGGAAAGACAATCCTAGAGATATTTACTCTCTCTCACCAAAATTAAACCATGACCTTCAAGGCCATGATCCTAGACATTGTCACTCTAGGGTCTTTTCCCCCCTTCTATTTCATGCCTTTCTTTAGAATTTTTGGATGAGGGCTGGAATTAAGGAGTCATTTCTTCAGAACCTCTGAGTTGGCCCTATCCTGGCAAGTTCTGTTTTCCTGATTTGCCCAGAATGACTTTTCTGTATTTTGGCTCAGGAACATCTAGGTGTTCATGGTGTTGATGCTCTCTATGGTACAGGGCTATTCTACTCTTGCTGCTCCATCCTTTTCTGGTAAAGGAAAAGTGGCAAAGGGAGATGAAAGAGGCATACCATGTCATTAGGGACCACCTGCCCAGCCTCCTTCAGTTCCATCTCCCTCCTGTGCAAGGCTTTTGATGCATCTTCAGGATGTGGGCGACACCACTGCTGAGAAGGAGCAGGGACTACCAAAGTCAGAAGCAAATCTCGGGCAGGACCTGCCAAAAATTCAGGTTGGGCACACAGGCCAATCTTAAAAGCTAAAGCACAGAATTCCTAGCCAATAATTTACCAGCTCTGTAGGACAAATAAAGTCATCGAATATGTCTTTTTACAAGAATGTAGTAAGTGGCTGTAAAAGGTGTTTCATGATGGATAAGAAATTACGTCCCATATCCTCTGTGGAGGAACTACAGCAGACCCTCCTGAATGCAGGCTCTGCACTATTTTCTAGTCACCGAGGAGTGGCTCCTGAGGATAATTTCTTATAAAACGAGAGCAAAGAGTCACTGGGGGAAGGAACGTGACCCCTTGGGCTAAGATTTCTTCTCCTGTATGTCCCTTTAGAAATTAAAAAAAAAAGTTAAGCCCAAATAACTAAAGTTCCTAGTTTTTACTTAAACATTTCCCACTACCAAAAGCTCCTTGAATTCTTCTCACATTAAACAACAAATAAACATATGGAGGCAGTATTTGCAAAACTGGTTTTCCCCAAGTTCCTTAAAAAAATACCCTAAAATAATCCAGGTCATTTAGTCATTTGAGTTTTTCAAATAATAACATTTCAACAGGCATCTCAGAACTCTGATGATCAAGTCCAGTTTCTACTGTATTTATTCCTGGCACTTTCCCAAGGATTATAAAGTTCTTTTGTAACTATGAACATGACCATGTTGTATTTTACAGGTCTCATCACTCTACATGTTACTGGAAGACTCCCCCCAAAATTCTAGGAGGAACAAAATAATTGGTACAGAAAAAGCACTGATAAATAAAACAGAAGGGAAGAAGATTACGAGAAAAATGCAGAGTTTTCAATTGCTGTGTTATTGAAATATTTTGGTAAGTGATCAAGAAATCAATCCTTGTAGAGTAGAAGCAAGGTTGGAGCCCTTGTCCCCAAACTGAGAAAACACTTACCGAGAAACTTCTTATTAAGGAGGAGGGAGCCAGAGCCAGTCCAGTGCTTATCCACAAGCTCCAGGAGCTGTCTGAGGACAGTGGCCACATGGGAGGTTCTGGAAGAGATCTGGGGACTGTGGTTTCCTGGCAAACCATGCAAACTGCCCAGGTCACTAGAGAGAGGCTCAAGAAAAAAAACACCGAACCATTTGTCATTCTTACACAACAAGAGAAATAAGAATCCAGACATTTAAAGTGTTAACTTTAAAAAATATATATTTATTGGTGTTAGAGAGACTGAGGAAAGAGGGGAGGGGAGGGAGGAGAGAGAGAGAGAGAGAGAGAGAGAGAGAAACATTGCTTTGTTGTTCCACTGTATGCATTCCTTGGTTAATTCTTGTATGTGCCCTGACTGGGGGGTCAAACCAGCAACCTTGGTGTATCAGGACAATGTTCTAATCAACTGAGCTACTCTGCCAAGGCCCTACAGTGTTTAACATTTAAGAAAAAGCAAACAAAAAGAGGATGTCATCTTTCAGTTTAGATCTGAATAGAATATTATTTACGTCTAGGACAAATACAATAATATAGTCAAAGATGGTTTTAAAGGTAACAGTATCTTCTTTCATAATTTTCTGTAGAGATTTTCAGAAGAAAACAAAAATTGTTTTGATACCTACATTGGCTCAATATATTATGCTATGTAATAAGGAATGATGAAACTACAGAACATTTTTTAAAAGTTATTATATATCATAAAATAAAATGGGGAGTAACTGATTAAAATTGTAAGTCATAATAAGCTTATATTTAGTAATTAATATATAATAAATATAAATATCCAATAATATTTTATTTATATTTTTAAAGATTTTATTTATTTTTAGGGGGAAGGGAGGGATAAAGAGAGAGAGAGAAACATCAATGTGTGGTTGCCTCTCACGTACCCCCTACTGGGGACCTGGCCTGCAACCCAGGCATGTGCCTTGACTGGGAATCGAACCAGCAACCCTTTTGCTTTGCAGGCCAGCACCCAATCCACTGAGTCACACCAGCCAGGGCAATTTTTTTAAATGTTAAATGTTATTGTTGGACTCATATATATGTATAAAGGTAGATCTATCCAGTACAATTCACAGTTCTTTTTATTCATTCAGATATATGTAAACAAATATATAGACATATATCTTAATGAGTTTAAAAATTGTAAATTTTACTCGACAGATCTATCTGCCAATCTTTTCTGTAGGGTCTCATGGACTTCAAGAAAGCTGATATATATTAAAAATAGCCAAATTAGTTTTTAATCTTCGGCTCTTTTGATATAAAGTTATAGATGATTAACTAGCTAATGCTGTTATATCTGACAACTGTGAAGCAGAATACTAAAGACAGTGATGTTTGTGTGACTTGAGTCACACATGTGGCCTATGATTAGTAGGGAAAGGCATTACAAATGGGATCAACATTTATTTAACAGATGTACTGAGCATTGATCATATGCACTGCAAGTTCTGTATAAGGACTGTGAACAAATGAAGAGCTAAAAAATGAGGTCCTTTAAGAAGTTAATGACCTGGTTGGGGAGAAAAGTCATAGAAAGTCTGGTTATATCACAAGGCCACTTCAGAAGAACTTGTCAAAAATGAGTATTTATTGTCCTTGGTTTTTCATGTATTGGTAATTGTGTGTGTGTGTGTGTGTATGTGGATCAAGAAACAACTTGGAAACATATTTGCCTTTACAGATTTTCTCTCATTTATCACAATGTGGTGAGAGTTGGGAATAATGTTTATAAACTTTGGAATAATTTTGTTAATTATTATGTTTTTTAATTTTTAGCAAATTATGGCTCATAGGTTTTTAAAAAATTGTTTTTTATCCTCACCCAAGGACATGCTTATTTTATTTTATTTAAATTGTTTTATTAATTTTAGAGAGAGGGAAAGGGAGGGAGAAAAGGGGAGAGAAACATCAACGTGAGAGAGAGATAACATCGATGGGTTGCCTCTTGCACAAGCCCCAACTGGGGACTGAAATTGCAACCTGGGCATATGTGTCCTGACTGGGAATTGAACCCATGACCTTTCAGCTTATGGGATGATGTTCTAACTAAGCCACATCAGCCAGGGCATGGCTTATGGCTTTTTAAAATAAATTTTAATAATTTGCCTATGATTCTGAAATGAGTTGGTCAAAAATAAATTTTCTAATCACAAATTCATGTTCAGTTTAATGTTATGTATCATGATATTATTTTTAATAACTTTTAAAATGCTCTTTTTAGCAATTTTCTGACATATACCTTTTAAGAAACTGAAGTTTATTTCTTTTTTCTTTTTTTTTAAGATTTTATTTATTTATTTTTAGAGAGGGAAGGGATGGGGAGAGAGAGAGAGAAACATCAATGTGCGGTTGCTGGGGGCCATGGCCTGCAACCCAGGAATGTGCCCTGACTGGGAATCGAACCTGCGATGCTTTGGTTCGCAGTCGTGCTCAATCCACTGAGCTACGCCAGCCAGGGCCAGAAGTTTATTTCTTTTATATTTTTATCCAAGTAGCTCTTTTATAGCTTTTTATATAAAGAAAAATAGTGTCTAACAAAAAAAAAGAAATTTGAGTTTTTAAGATTGTCCAAAAGAGAGCATTGATATTTTAATTCCTCCTTAACAATGTATATGAAGTAGAGATGAAAAAATTTCCTAGGACATGTCTCATTAACATAGCATCCCAAATATCCTAACCATTCCTGTACCTGTACTCTAAATACATTAACGCACTGTGCTCTTGTCTGGAAAAATAGGTATCCAGGGGCTGAAAATGGGGGGAGGAAAGAACCAAAAAGCCGAAAAAGTATTACAAGACTGCCCCCTTTGGTGAACAAAAATTATAGCCACCTTGGAAGTTTTAAAAACTGAATAGGAAGTACTTAAAGAGTCAAAAAAAAAAAATCAAACTTGTAAATACATGACAGTGTGCAAAAAGATTTCTCAAAACTGAGAAATAAGTGACTAGAAATAGCTGTTCTTGACCAAATCCCCTGTTTCCTGATAGGAGAGTAAATTTTTTAAATAACAGATGATTCATCTGACAAAGGATCATGGGTTCCAGGAAAGAAATGGCCCAGAGAGCTGAAGTTCCTTTAAATAAAGAGAAAAGGCTTCACGAAGGAAGTGGAACCCGGAGAAAAATTAATACTCCAATAGATGAGAGGAGAGTACAGGCATTCTTTCTGGACGATGTGTGCAAAAGCAGTGACGAAACTTAGCTACTGAGTACAAACTGAAAAATAATGTTCTATTGTACACCACTATCATACTATAATTTTGTAAAATGAATTATATTGTATATGTGGAAACAATTCTTGATTTGCTGTTCATTCTCTGAACCACTCTCAGCTAAAAATACCTTGGATAATCTAATTCATTTTCTGCTTGCTGCTATTTTGGAAAAAAAAAATGTAGTGACTTTAACTTCTAGACAGAAAAGTGATGCTTTTTGAAGAAAGTTCTCAAACCAGTTACTTGTGGCCAAAGCAATTCCTTCCTGTGGTAAACACTGTCCTCCACTTGTTATTATCAAAGTACTTCCTCATAATGTCTATGCTCTGGAAGTAGATTCTCCCTGTGACAAAAATGAAGAAATGTGGCAGAAGGAGAATGACTTTCCCAAGGGCAGAAGAATTACAGGCTTTGGCCTGGCAGTATTAACCACTGGCCTCTGAAAATCCCCTGGAATTTCTAGCACTCTTGGTCAGAACCACCGTCATCCCCAAAAGAACCCCCGTTCTGGTTTTGCATCTGAGGTGTTTCATTCACAAGCACAAACAAGCCAACACTTGCCTCGCTGCAGGTAGCATCTCTGAAACCGTGCTTTGGATTCAGTGTGGCAAGGATATTGTCTTTTCGTTTGAATCCTCTCGATGGGCTTAATGACCTCTTGGTCAAACTCTCTCTGTTTTCTGAAGTCGCAGTAGGCAACAGCAGTGTGCGTAGAGAGTCTCCCAGGACGGAGTTGTTTGGGAAAGAACCATGTGGTGGTCTTAAATCCCCGAGGCTGGTGGGTAATTGTTGCTCTACATTGACCAGCATAGCAGGGTCACTGTTGAAATGGGTTGTGGCATACAGATCTGTGAAGGAAACAGGCTGGGAGATGAACCTGCCCTTCAACTCTCCCTTACCCCTCTTTCATCCTTACCCCGCCTGGAGTCCAAGGGTCATACTCTCTCTAATACATACCCTCAACTCTCTGGATCCTTCCTTCTTCCACCCGACAGAACCCCAACTCTGGTTAACTCAACTGTCCACATACTCCAGGTTTACACCAGAGCAGTGGGAAGTGGCTGGAGAACAACATGCATCTCTTCACACCATCTTCGCTTTAAATTTATGACATTATCTTAACTGGGCCCTTGTACTGCCCAGCTATCCTAATGTATTCCTCTAGTCAATTTACTCTTCTCTTTTTGAGATGACTATTTCACATCTCTCTTCTCAAACTTCCAACACCAACTCCTCTCCACTGTCAGGTGCTGATCTCTTTATTTCCCTGAGAAAAACAGGCATCAAGAGGAAACATCTAGCCCCAGCTAGTGTGGCTCAGTGGATTGAGCGCTAGCCTGTGAACCAAAGGGTCACCAGTTTGATTCCCAGTCAGGACACATGCCTGGATTGCAGGCCAGGTCCCCAGATGGGGGTGTGCAAGAGACAACCACACATTGATGTTTCTCTCCCTCTCTTTCTCCTTCCCTTCCCTGTGTCTAAAAATAAATAAATGAAATCTTAAAAAAATAGAGGAGACATCTATGTGATTCCACCACTAATTCTATGTATTCATGTATTTGTATGCATAAATTCTCTGAATTCCTTTCTGTTACAATAGTTTAACTGTCTGTGTTTCATCTAAGGCCAACCTCTCCACTGGTGCACTGGATTCCATCTCCTCTTGTCTAAGGATTTTTCTCATAATTTTCCCTTTTCTCTCCTACATCATCAATTTTCCCTCTACTGGATTATCTCCATCACGATTTCCTTAATCTCATCCCCCCTTCCAGCTACAGTTCCATTTCTCTGCTCTCTTTCACTGAAAAACTCCTTGAAGGGGTTGCATGTATTCAGGAACATTGCCTCTCTGCATTCTTTCCCGAATTCACTTCAGTAAGGCTTTTCTTAACTGTGACTCTCCTGAAGCTTCTCACTAATGCATTGCCAAACGCCACAGTCACTTCTCGATCTCAGGCTCACTCCCTCTCTATTAAAGACACCTGACCCAATATTGATCACTCTCTCTTCCTTGAAAGATGTTTTTCATTTGGCTTCCAGGACACCCTCCCTCTTGATTTTTCTTCTCCAGCCTTACTGGCTGCTTTTTTCTTTCTCTCCATGCTGGTTTCTCTTCATCTACTGGATTTCTAATTTGTTGAAGGGCTCAGGATTGGTCTCAGATCTCTTTTCTATATTACTCCTTAGGTGAAATCTTATCCAGTCTAGTTTTAATGCCATCCATACTTTTAATTCCCTGAATTCAAGACTGATATGTCTAATTATCCAATTGGTATCTCTGGGAAGTTTTAACAGGCACCTCAAATTTAAGATGTCTAAGGCAAAATTCTTGATATCTACCCTAAAATCTGTCCCACTCTTTTCCATTTTAGGAAGTGATAGCTCCATTCTTCCAGTTATTCAAACTCAAAACCTGGAGTCATCCTTGACCTTCTTTCTCACACTTCATCCTCAGTCCAGAAAGTCATGGGATGTTATCTTCACAACATATTCAGAAGCAATACTCACCACTTCTACTACTGGATATTCTCTTAAATGGTTTTCTACATTTCTGCCATCGCTCCCAATTTTATATTCCCAACCCCTAAGCTACAGTAATTCTTAAATCAGATCAAGTCACTTTGCTGCTACTAACCCTCCAGTGTCTTCTTTCTCGCCCAGAGTAAAAGCCCAACTACCTGCTTCCTCTATACACTTCTTGTTTCCTCTGCTGTGGCCATTACTGGCCTCCTTGTTGTTCCTTGAGCATGCTAAACATGTTCCAGCCTCAGAAACTTTGCACTTACCATTTCCACTGTCTAGAAAGTTCTTCAGTTATCCATATGGCTTGCACTCTTATTTCATTGAAGTCTCTACCTTTATTATATCTTATCAGAGAAACTTTCCCTGACTATTCTGTCCAAAACATCACCTTCCCCCTATTACATTCTATACCCTTAAGTTACTTTTCTTCACAGCACTTATAATAACCTAACATACATTTATATGCTAACTTGTTCATCCTCTGTTTTACCTTCTTTAGAATGGAAGTTCCATGAAAGTAAAGACATTTTTTTATAATGGTAAAATATATGTGGAACTTTATGTTTATTTGCTACTTCATCTGCAGAGCTAGAACATTATCTGGCATATAATAGGTATTCAATAAATTTTGTTTAGTATATTTATGAATAACTAAAGAGGGTGTCTCCAACACTTACCCTGAAACTAGCTTTTTCTGAAAAAGTAACTCAGAATGGGAGTGACTGTGGCCAGAGAAGACTAGATGCTACTGGAAATACGTCCTGGGTTGCTATTTCACTAAAATAACATATATGTAGCTCATAGGTCTTCAGTATATTTCTATAATATATCTCACATTTTTCCAATATATCTATCATGTTAAACTCATACCCTGCAGATTTCTGGATGTTCCATGTACCATTGGCAACTCTGAAATACAAACTAAGTAATGCTAATGCAATTTAAAAAATGTTAATTCCAAAATTTCCAGTTATACCTCCCCTTTTAATACCTATGAATAAGACCTAAAAATTGACAGGAAGCTATTACCTGAACTAAGTTTCAAAAGCCTTTCTGTGCTGGAGTCAGGATTTGACAGAGAGGTCAATAAATCTCCACAGGAATGGGATGTAGCAGCCTTCACGTCATTCGAAGGCTTTATGCTATATTCGCGGTAGTTCTTGCTTCTCTGAGGCCTTTTACCAAGACTTCCATGCAGGGATAGAGTTTGAGAATAACTTTCCAGACCAACATCTGAAGGTAACTGATAGGGATGAATCTGGCTAGAATCACCCACATCCAGGCGTTTACCCAATAAGGCATCGTGGGTAAGCTGATAAGTATCAGGTTTTGGTATCATGTTCTTTTCTGGAGAAGAACCAGAAGACTTATTGTCCACAAAAGATATTCGGTACCCTTCTCTAGCCATCTTCTCTGGGGATCGGACTGTGGACTGGCGAGGCGAGTAGTGTCTGAATTCTAACCACCACCAAGGGAAAAAGAAAACAAAATACAATGAGAACTCTTCTTGGCATAATTAGGGTACCTCTCTACATTGGACATACCACTGTCTACCAAAAAACTTCTCAGGAAGATGGTTTATAATTTTGATATATGATAGTATAAAATGATGAAAGGACTTCTACATGGAACAACAACAACAACAACAACACACACACACACAAAAAAAACCATGTTGGATATTATCTAAATAGTAAAGAATCTGTAACATTCTGGAGATAAATTTCATGTCAACCTAATCCCCTAAGAATTTCCTCCTGAAACTATAGTGTCAGAGTTTTCTGGACTTTATTTTCATATTAAAAAAATCCAATGAACCTCCATGTGACAATAGTTGTGATTTTATTTATTCAGTCTATAGACGATAGTTGGCAGGTCTGTGATTTCATAGACTCTCCAAAATAAAGCTAAGCTCATTCCCACCCCCAGAGGTTCTAGGTTGACACATTGGGAACCACTATCCTAAGCCAATTCGATTGCAGGGAATGAACCTGTGAAAATTTCTAATATAGCTGTAAAGCATTTGTCTCAGACAGCTGTATCTGTCATCCCCAAAAAGCCTCAGAGTGGGGCAGGTAGAACAGCAGACAGACAGAGAAGTCTTAGTGTTCTCTAGGGCAGCTTTCAGAGCTGCATATGCTTAAAGGGCTTCCTTAAGGAAGAAAAAAAATACTGTATCTGAGCTAACCACATTAACTTCAAAGAAGTGGAAGCAAGTATAGGTCTACAGGACCTGAAAGGCCCAGGGCCAGCCTATACTATGAGAGAAAAGGTTGTAGAATGATATCTTTACATAACAAAAAAGATCTAAGAACAAGGAATGAAATTAGATAATTCAGACTATTCCTCCTGTTGAAGATATTTAAAAAGTAGGATGATATGTTCTTAAAAGCATGAAAGAGCTGGTGAGGAATTTATAGGCCAAATTCTAGGAAATAGCAAGAACTCATATGAGGGGGGACCCCCCAAAATGGAATTTATTTATAAAAAATTGTTTATTTACTCTTAGATGTTCAAACTTCAGTCACCTTCAATGTACTTTCCATCTGATGCAATACACCTATCGAGATGTTTTTTCCACTGCTCAAAACAGTTTTTGAACTTGTCGACTTTGATGTCTTTTAGTGCCTTTGCTGGATTTTGCTCACCTCTTCCACATTGCCAAACCTTTCCCTTTGAGGACTTTTTTCATCCAGGAAACCAAAACAGTCACTCAGGATGAGATTAGTGAATCGGGGTGGTGGGGCACAGGGGTCATGCTGTTTTGGGTCAAAAACTGCTGAATACTCACTGTGATGTGGGCAGATGTACCCGCCCACACCACAGTGAGTATCACCCATCACAGTAAATCACCTGTCATGAAATGTACAAATGCATTGAAAGAATCTTCAAAAAAAATTCACTGAAGCCAAATACAGCCTCTCACAACAACACCAGCTGGTACACTGATACAGATGGGTTTCTAGAACACTCACCTAGCTGGGAAAGCTTATACTACAACAGATCCACCCTTCAGAAGATAATTCTGTTTTTTGGGGGGTCCCCCCTCATGGAGGTAAGTCTAGCACTTAAAGTCACTTTTACCCTAAGGAGTTTTAGGGTAACAGGATTAGAAGTCCAAGTCCAGTCCAGGATCCATTCATGGTGAAGAGTAGACAAACCATCCCATACACCCGCCCCACAAACACATTAAGATGGAACTGTGAGCAGAAGATAGCCTTCAGAGTAAAGGTGAACAGGAACTAAACCAGCCCTTGTACTGGCTAATAATCCAAGCTTACATCATCTGGGTGGTCTAAGAAACCTCAAGCCTTGAGTTTGGATTAAGGTGATCCGAAAATTATAGTGTCCTAGGCCCCTGGTAGAACGAAATGAAAATCTGATCTGGAAAAGATACCTTCATGCAAAACTTTAAATCATTCCTATATATAATTTTTCAAATATAATAGCCTGCAGATAGCCCAAACAAACAAACAAACAAAAAAGGAAATAAAACAACACAAATGAGAATGAGTAGAAAAAATAGACAACACCAACTCGCAAAAACTTCAGATATTGGAATTAACAGATGTAGCCTCTACAACAGCTATGTCTACTATGTTTAAAGAAATATATATTAAAAAATATATAAAATAAGCTGGAAATATTCTGCTTATAAAAAAGTGAATGGCCAACATAAGCAAAACAACAAATAACAAGTGTTGGAGACGGTGTGGAGAAAAGGGGACACTAGTGCACTGTTGGTGGGACTGCAGACTGGTACAACCACTGTGGAAAACAGTATGGAACTTCCTCAGAAAATTAAAAATGGATCTGCCATTCGACCCAGCAACTCCACTGCTGGGACTATATCCTAAGAATCCTAAAACACCAATCCAAAAGAACCTTTGCACCCCCATGTTCATAGC
>PVIA01018799.1:0-11902 GCA_004024845.1 Tonatia bakeri | reverse complement strand
AGGATATAGTCCCAGCAGTGGAGTTGCTGGGTCAAAAGGTAGATCCATTTTTAATTTTTTGAGGAAGTTCCATACTGTTTTCCACAGTGGTTGTACCAAAGATGCTTACAGCTTTCAAATGGTTCAGGAAAAGTGTGTGTGTGTGTGTGTGTGTGTGTGTGTGTGTGTGTGTGTGTGTGTGAGAGAGAGAGAGAGAGAGAGAAAATACCAATATGGTAACATGTTAGCTGACAAGTCTAGTTGAAAGAATATGGCATTTACTATCTTGTCCTTTATTGTTTTATAGGTAAAAAAAAATTATAAATAAAATGTTAAGGAATGAAAGGAAGAAAGAGTGATTGACTTGTCCAGTGCTACGTAAGGTCAAGTAAATTGAGTTCAGAGGATTCACCATTGGATTTACCAGCATAGAAGTCACTGGTAACTTGGAAGATGGGAAGAGTGCAGAAAAGACGGGCAGCAACCAGATCATAAAGAGATATGTAGGCCCACCTTGAGAACAGTGAAAGTAAGTGGTTATTAACATTTGTATTTTAGAGCAATTGGTCTGACAGTTGTGGGCAGGATGCATTAGAAAGAGAGATGAGTGGGGTCAGGAAGGTGTCCTAACAGGCTCTAAAAGTGCACTGGACCCCCATGAAGTGTGGTAAGGACCTGAAGGGAGAAACTGCAAAGAGATTGCAGCACAGTTGCTGGAACTTAGTGTAGACACCCCTTAGTGTCTGTTTGGGCACCAAGAATGGAAGAGCCAAGATGGTTTCCCATTCACCAAAATAAGGAGGGGGTGATGATGCAATTAAAAAGTCTACTGGCATTGTGCCCACCTCTGGAGCAAGCAGCAGGGACACTCAAGGACAACAACAGCATATGATGATATAAATCATGTCATTTGAAGACCTAGTGACTCATTCCCACACTGCACCCTGTTCACCTGATGGCTGAGCCACGCTCGGTGTGCGGGAGGCCGTGACTCTGCGTGTCATGGTGACCTGACTAAAGATACCTTTGCTAATAAAGTCTCCTCCTCTTGGGAATCCCTGTCCCTATAACCCTTTTCAAGTGCTGTTCACCTTTGTTGACAAGCTTCCTCCAGTGCTCCAGCCCTCAGTGATTGCCCAGGGTCTGAAACATCACTGTAAAGCCCCTCCTGTATGCCTGGCATTAATGTCCACTATTTGGTGTTGTTATGTACACTTATATTGTCCCTAACTTTCCAACTAGTTGGTCAGATCCTAGAATGTAGAGAACCCAGTTTATATTTCAAAATATCCCCATCCTCATCCAGAATCAGGGATTACAGATTGTGAAAGAAAAAGGGAGAGAGGAAGGAGGAGGACGAAGGCCATAGTTTAACACTCCCCTAAAGCCTGTGCTGACCCCAGTTGTGGGGACCGCTTCTCACTTATATTGGAGGGGGTGGAGTTACTTAGAGGCCATTGCTGCCAGCCCAATCCCTGAGTTAGAACCCCTGGTAGGCAGCCTCCCCTGAAACACAGTGCGCTCTCCCAAAGCTGTTTGCAGTAAGTGACTCACCCAATTAAGAACATCTACATAACAAAGCCTCACCGGGCTGCAGAGGTCACAGAGACTGTGAAGTGTGTCTTTAGTGTGTGCTTTAGAGAAGGTTCACTAATTACCAGTCATTTCCACCCCTCAAGAACCTGTCAGCCTTTGAGATGCAGGGGATAAAAAAATCCCCAAATTCCCACCCCACACTAATCACTTCTCCCTCCTCACCCCTCCCCTGCACTTCAAACCTGTGACTAATAAGTGCCAAGGATGGGATTCTGCCCACCTGGCTCAGAGCCCAGAGGTGAAGGAGAGGAAAGAGGTTGAGTTGCCTCCATCAGTGGCATTTTTTAGTAAAAGGGACTGGGATGGACAAGTCAGCAAAGAGTTCTGGAAGCACTGCATTGTTGTCTCTGTTAAATGAGCAAACAAATAAAACTTGTGTTTTTTCTCTATGTATAAAGGTAATAAATGTTTGCAGTGAAAACTACAGGTGAGCCCTAGCTGGTGTGTCTCGGTGGATTGAGTGCCAGCCTGCAAACCAAAAGGTCGCTGGATCAATTCCCAATCAGGGCACATGCCTGGGTTGCAGGCCAGGCCCCCAGTTAGGGGCATAAAAGAGGTAACTGGTTGATGTATCTCTCACACATCAATATTTCTCTCCCTCTTTCTCCTTTCCTTCCCTCTCTCTAAAAATAAATAAATTAATTAATTAAAATATTTTTTAAAACTACAGGTGAATAAGAAGAAAACTAAAATTACCTACAACACCATCCACTAAAATGACCAGTGTTTGGTCACAGGGTTAGAACCCTTGCATCCTGCTTTCTAGATGACATGAATTAATTGTATGTGCATGTCCCTGCTCTTTTATAACCAGATCTTGTCATCTAATGATATAGCTCTAGCATGTCTCCCCATGAGCACATGGGAGGAATGTTAGAGCCGGCAAGGATGCTGAGTTGGGTTAGCAGAGAAGGTGCATTTGGGTATTAACTAGGAGAGGGAGGCATTGCTAGAATTTCTGAGAGCTAAAGGCTATTGTGAGGCAGGAAAGAGCCCTGACCTTTAGAACTCAGGTAAATGACTTCCTCTTTCTAAACCTCAGTTTTCTCATCTGTAACTTGGGAGTAATATGTCTTACAGGATTATTATGAAGATTAACAGAAATCATTGTTGTAACAGGACTATACAGAAATGGAATGTTTTATTACTCATTGTAACAGGTGTTCATTCATGCCTATTTTTTCCTTAACCCTCTGCTACTCTGGTTCAGGCCTGACAGAGCTTAAAATCTAATTGAGAAGTTAAACACATTCTAATTGAGAAGTTAAACACTTTCAAACACAAAGTTAAACAATATGATGTTAAGTAATTCACAAATGATATCATCAATTAGTAAACAATTAAGTGCCAGATGAGGAGCGCAGACAGTAGCACTCCAGGGATCCCAAGGTAAGAAAGAACACACGGAATCATAATAACAGCAACAACAACAACAACCACTTTGAGCACTTTCTATGTGCTAGGCATGGGTGTTTTTTCATTCAATTTACCCACTGACCTATGAGGTAGGTACCATCATTTCATACATTTTACACAGGAAGAAATTGAAACTTCAAAGAGGTTAAGGACATTGCTCCAAGTCACACATCTAAGAAATGTAGCAGTACTATTCTTTGGAACTGAGCAGTTGCACGCTGAAGCCTAACACAGGCAGAAGCACTAGGATCCACTCTGAAGGAGGCAGGGGAGGGGAAGCTGCCCTGAGCTGGGTGGTACAAGATGGAGCCTCCGAAGCAAAGATGAGACTGAGGAGAGTGTGTTGGTACAAGGGGAGAGATTCTAGTCTGGATGGATGGCTAGTCTTCAGGGCCAGTGAAAAGTAAGCTTTGATGGTAAGAAGATTGAAGGAGAGGAGCTAAGGCATTGTGAAAGATTTTTTGATGGAAATGGGCTGCCCATAAGGGTTTGCAGCAATGCAGAGTCCAATCAAAGCAGTGTTTGGGAAGTGGGGCCAGGAGAAGACACCTCGGGAGGCTTTTAGGTGGACGTGAGGAGAGCTGAAGCTAGAGAGAAGTACCTGGGGATAGAAGCCATCTTCCCTATAAAGCTCATGTTCCCCTACTCTTTTATCTTTGTGACATTTTGGGCTAATCTACATTTGGTTCCCATGACCTCTGACCTCATTTTGGCATGTTTACTAACTCCTTTCACACTTTGGTTCTGCAGGAAGTAGCTCATTCATTATTTCATAAGTGCTTGTGGAGCTCCCATGTTAAAGTGAGAATCAATCTACACAGCCTGGTGGCTAACTGTCATGAAAGGGGAAGGCGGTTGAAGAGGATGGTGATTCCCTGACAGAGCTGATCCTCACCAGACTCTCCCCAAACCCTCCAACTTCCCAGCATGGCAGACCCTCCCTCCCCATATCAGCCAGTTCCTCAAGCCACTGCTGCTACTTCTCACCCTACACACCCTCATCTGAAAGGCCCCCTTTTCTTTTGAAGAGTGAGAGTAAGGACATGGTCTTTGGTGAATATAAGAATGTGGCAAAAGAACAGTGTGGTAGAAAGAGTCCCTGAGAGGACAAAAGGTTCAGTAGTAAAGGTGGGGACCGAGAAAAAAAAAATCCTTGAATATTGATTCATGTAACTAATATTTACTGAATATTATTGATGTATTTGGTAGATTCTGCAGGAAATGTAAGTAAGGGGACATTATTCATGCACTTAATTGACTAATGCTTTGTTTGGGAGGGGTGGGAGGAAGGAAGGGAGTAGAAATAGAGATAGAAAAAGAAGGAGAAGAGAAGAATAAACACTGAGTCCAGAGACCTGAAGCATTTGGCCAAAGTCAAGAGCTGGGAGAGTGCAGTGCAGTGTGAAAGGAAAAACTGCTACCTCTTCTTTAATTCTACTCATACACAAGACCTCAAATGCTTCAAGCCATCATCTTTCCAAGGAAATGGAGCCAAGAGGTGTTCCTGTGCCATTGATTGCATTCCACAAACACTTTTTGAGCACTCCAAAGTACCAGGCTCTTAAGCTCTTAAGCTCTGCTGAGAAGAATCAGAGTTGATTGTCACCTATGGTGGTTGATCTTGACAGTGCCCTTTGATGCCTTAGAAACCTTAATCAGACATATTGAGTGCCATCCAGGCTTATGGGGTGAGAGGGTTCAAAGTAAGAGGAGAAATTCTGCACATTCTTGAACAAGATGGGGATAATAATTCTTTTCTCACTGGGCTTTGGTAATAAGTAAATGAGGTAATATTGTGAAGCTACCTAGAACAGTATCCAAGACACAGTGGGCATTCAATAAAATCATCTGAACATTAAGTATGTCCTCTCACTCAATTCTGGCATGACTTACTCTCTTTCCTCAATTTACCAGTTTTTTCTTTGAATCACTTCCTAGCTGGGTTGGAGGTGTTCAGGCAGGGATCCCCACCAGTGACCATTATAGAAGCCCAACTAAGAAATAATCACCATCAGCCCTGGCTGGCTCAGTGGATTGAGCACCAGCCTGTGAACCAAAGAGTCACTGGTTGGATTCCCTGGTAGGGTTCAAGCCTGGATTGTGGGCCAGGTCCCCAGTATGGGGTGTGTGAGAGGCAACCACTGATGTTCCTTTCCCTCTCTTTCTCCTTCCCTTCCCCTCTCTAAAAATAAATAAAATCTTTTTTTAAAAAAAAAAGAGAAAGAAAGATAGAATCACCATCAAATCTGTTCAGAAGTACCCAAAGAGCCATGCTATGTCAAATCAAGTGATATTCTTGGTTGAGTGACAGAACCTGGCTCTGGCTAATTTAAGCATAATAGAAATCTATCAGAAGGATTTCAGGAAGCTCAGAAAATCAGTAAGAAGACTGGAGACTTAGACTTGGGAAATGGACAGGAACTGAGTGTCTGGGAAATGGGAAATGTACTTGGTCGTGTTACCACAACAATCTTGTTAGACCACCATCTGAGTGGCTGTCACTATCATACTGGACATGATAGCAACCATCCTCTCCACTCTGCCTCCCCCATACAGATATGGTCCATGCTACTAATTTGAGCTCAATGCTCCTAGTGGGCTCTCACAATCTCTGCTGCTGCTGCTGCTGCTGCTGCTGCTGCTGCTGCTGCTGCTGCTGCTGAGGAGCATTTCTAACCTACTCCAATCTTCTGCTCACCTCTTGAGAGTCAGAAATTCCTACTGGTGGAGCCTCAGCTGCCAGGGGCAGGGAGAAGGAGGATGTGGCCCCTTCAGCTTCTGTAGTTGGAAGCAGGACCTGCAGATGATAGGCAGACAAAGGTAAAAAAACACTAGGGCTCTAATGTAACCATTTTTGCATAAATGAACAACAACATATTATGTGAGTGTGGTTTATATAAGCACAGTGAACATAGGAAAAGGGATAGAATTTACACTGGGACTGTTAACACAATATATCAGGAGATTGGATAAAAAAATTGGAGAGGAGATGGATGAGAGCATAATATTTTTCTTTATATAGCTTTGAGTGCCTTGCAGGTTGAAGTTGATTTTCCTTTTACAATTTTGAGATACAACTTAAAGCTTTTAAAAAATAGTTTAGACCTAGATTCCAAAGAGTCAAGTGTTACATGCAACAATAGGGAACACTAAAGATTTCTGAGCAAAGGAATGATGTGGTCAAGAAAACCTAGCAAGAGTATGTATAATGGATTAGAGGCAAGAAAGGCTGGAGATGTACAGAACAATTAAAAGGTTCTGTCAGCAGCGGCTCAGTTAGAAGCTAATACAGAATTTAACTATGATAGCAATAATATGTGAGTGAGGAAGAGGGGAGGGGACCTGGTACAGCCTTGGAACAAACCTGCCTGAATGGCAGGAGGAGTGGTCATGAAAGGGGCATTTTCCCATTATAACGTGTCAATCAGCACATCCTGCACTTTCAAAATCTGAACAAATGGCTGGAAAATCATAGATATTTCTCTTCTCCAAGTTCCTTGAGCATTCATTTATGATACTTACAATACATAGACTCAAAATAATCTTTTTTTCATGAGATTTGTGTTATTTCCCTTATTAAACTGAACACATCTTAGGATGCAAAACCATAGAGAATACTTATTGATAGCCCCCCAAAGTGGAGGAAACCCCAAAAGTTATTCATTTGTTCAATACAGTTGACAGTATACACAAATGCTGTTTTCTTCATTAATTCCTCGAAGGAATAGCCCCAGTCCCTGATCCCTCAAACTTACCATCTGGTGAAGGGGATAGACTCTCTACAGGAAACCCCAGTGTGGTAAATGTTCTAAGAGAGGGTTACAGGGGTCCTGATGCAGTACCAGGTAGGAGGGTACAGGGGAGTGGTGTGTAGGCTGAGACCGGAAGAAAGTGGAGCAAGGAGGCCGGTGAAGAGAAGGACAGGAAGTCATTACAGATAGAAGGAGAAGCAGCAGCGAGGTCCGGTGGTGGGAAGTAGCACGGCACGTTTGAGGAGCAAAAAGGAACCACTGATAGCAGGAGCTCAGGGTGAGGGGGAGTAGCAGGAGACAAAGGCAGAAAAAGGAACTGAGGCCAATCAAGCCCCGGAGATCTGCCAGCCATGGGCTCAACGTGATCCTACGAACAATGAGAACCCAGAGGCTGTTAACGAGAAGAGAAACATAGTCTGATAAGCTTTTTTAAAAAGATCACTCTGGCTTTAGCGGAAAGCACAGCAGAACAACGGGGGTGCTCTTTGGGCGGGTTTCCCCATCAGGCTGGGAGCTGAGTTGGGTCCATCCCATGTGCACCGTTCTCCCGTCTGCGTAGCCCCCTCGCCCGCTGAGCAAGGCCTCGCTGCAAGTGGAGGCGGTGAGCCGCCGCAGGCACTCCCCGCACAAGGTAAGTAAACGGCCAGCAACATTGCCCCAGAGTGATGGGTTGGGATGCTGGGCTCTGAAGAAAAGAAGTGATAAGAATATGGAAGCGCGGGGAGTGAGGCAAGGCCAATTTCTTCTCGCCTCGCGTCAATTTCTTCGTCTATAAAGCAGGGCATTTATGGTACTTACCTCAGAGAGTTGCTGTGAGGACATAATGCATATACAGTTCTTAGAGAGATTTGGCACAAAGCGAACGCTCAAGAGTGTGAACTTTTGTTTTTGTCCCTCCTGAAAGACAGGTGAGGCCCTGTGTACTCGGATATGTATTTCCTGCGGTGCCAGGGACCGTTCGCGAGCGCCTGGGCCAGACAGGTGTCAGGACCACGGAAAGACCGAGTTGGACAAAGTCTTACGTGCTAGTTTGGGCTGAAGTTGCTAGTGTGCATGCGCTTCTGTTTCTGCATTTAAAGCTTATCTCAGAGCCCCAGCTGAGGAAAGGGAGCTGCCCACTGCCCGCCGGGAGACCGGAGGCGCTGCCAGGCCCCACGAAGTGGCCTGAGATCCCGCAGCCCTGCCGGCGGGGGCGGAGCTAGGGTAGGCAGGCGTGGCGGGGGCGTGGCCCAGCCCGAGGCCCCGCCCTTAGCGGAAGTGCCGCCTGCCCTCCCCTCCCTCCGAGGCCGGTTCCCCGGGCCCCTCTCGTGGCCGGATCTCCTCAGCGCAATTCGGCTCCTAGAGGAAGTTCGGCCAAGACTCCGACACAGTCCGAAGCGGAGGCCCCGGGCCTGCGTATCTGGCTGTCTCGGGCAGCGCCTTCTGTCCCTCCCTCCCCCGCCTCCCCTCCCCGTTCCCTGTGACGGGCGCGACCGCGGGCGCCGCGGGGCCGCGCAGGTAAAGACAGCGAGTGCGGGCGCAGGTGTGGGCGCCTCCCGGGCCGGACCCGCAGGACTGGAGGCTGACGGCACGTGTCCGCTCTCTTCCGGACAGCTTCTAGTGACAGCCGCGCTCGGGAAGGGCGGACGCAGACCCAGGGGGCGCTGCCCTGCTCGGGGCGGCGGGGGGCGCCACTGGAGCCCCGGGACCCTGGGGCCCGAGCAGCTGTGCGTGCGCCCCGCGTCCCGAGCCAGCCCCGCGCCGCGTACCGGGGCCGGCGGTGCGCGGGGATCTGACGGGCGCCCCGCCCGGGCGCGCACGGTCTCAGGTTTGCAGAGTAACAATCAATAAAAATCGATGCGATGGCAAAGAACACGAAACATTTTGGATTGTTATTATTTGCGTTTGTTAAATTGGTTTTATTTTATTTTTTTGACTTTCTTCGTGGAAAAGGTGGCTTCGGCTTGGACCAGGGCCTGGGAAAAGGACGCAGAGTGCCCCCTGGTCTCCCGGCGGGAGGCAAGAGCAGTCCTCGGGCCCAAGCCGCGCAAACTTCCCGGAGCGGCTGGCTGTGCGGTGCCCGCGCGGGCGGGGAGCCCGGGTGCGCTTGGCTTCCGGATTAGGCGTCCCCCCCCTTGCCTCATTGTCCTCACTTTAGGAAGACACCACCCCCCCCCCACAGCCACATTTCTCTGGTTCACCACCCCCACACCCCGGGGGCCGCTCCTCCTCCCCTCCCCTGAGCTCTCCCCGGCGCTTTAAATAATGATATTTGCATGCAGGGAGCGATTCATAAATATGTCAGGGCCGGTGAAATATAGGCAACATTTCAAACTTTCTATTTAAAAAACATGAATTATGGCCGCGGAAAATGTGTTCCCATTTAAAGGCGATACGAAGTATTTGGTGTCTGGTCCCTGGGCCCATCCATCACGCAGACAATAAAGAGAGTTTTTCGCCCTGACACCCGCGATTTATGGGCGCCCTTCTCTGCCCTCATCACTCACCCACCGAGGCCAGCCCGGCGACAGGCCCCGCGGAGAGACGGGCAGCCACTCGCCCCCCTTGCCGCCCCGCGCACGCACTTTGCGCCCCAGCCAGGCCCTCGAGACTGCCGCTCCCGGGAGGAAGCTCTGGCTGGGGGGCGTTGGGAGGTAGGCGGTAGTGCTCTGGGCAGCCCGTGGGAAGGGGAACAACACTAGTCCTTTTCGCCCCCAGGCAAGCCCGTTTTTGAGCTGGCGCTGAGCTGCCAGGGGGCAGCCTGGAGGGCCCGCTCTGAGTCCGGCCGCGCCCGCCAACCGCGGCACCGCGGAGCGGGGAAGTTCGCAGTGCAGGCAGCGGGAGGTTATTTACACACAGTCTGGAGGTGAGGGGAGTGCACTGGGCAGGGGGCTCCCCAGCGGTGGAGTTCTGATCATTCTACCACAGGGAAGGCGAACTGGTCCCAGGCTTTCTTGTGCCCTGTTGGACGAACACTTCTCGGCAAAGCTCTTTCTCCAACTTTTACAAAGCCACCTCCTCCCTGGTGCAATCCCCACAAACACACCCTAGGCATTCGTGGGCGCCTTGGAGACTAGCCTTACCTACCAGGCCGAGAAGTTGGAGAGAAAGAAACCAGAGGAGGCGCCTCCCCTAGCATTGCGCCTCCGGCCAGGCTCCCTGTCCCGTGCCCTCTTCTATCTACAGCCCCACCTCTCTTTCCAGCGGTCCTTCAGAAGCCTCCACCTAATCTCTGCTACAAACTTGAGTTGAAGAAAGTTCGGGCTTCATTGGCCGTGGGATCTGCTTTCAGTTTTCACCGTGGGCGGGCTTGGCCCGGAGGGTTCCCGAAGCCCCGGCAGAATTGAGGACTGCCAGGCACTGCGGGGCAGCACGGGGCCACGGGGCCCAAGGACGCTGATAGTCCAGCCTCTTTCGGGGGCCGGATCCTCTGCCTCACGAGCACTAGGGGCTACCTTGTGTCCCTCTCTGGGCCAACTCGTCTGCGTGAGAACCGGGAGCCGTTCCTTCCCTGCCATTGCCTGCGATCTGGATTTATTCGAATAGAGGCAGTGCAAGCCGCAGCCAGAGAAATCCCGTCGATTCTAAAAATGACAAGGTTGAATTTATTAGATCAAGATTCATGTGTAGTGCAGGGAGATGAAAATTATACAAACAGCTCCGCGTCCAGCGTGAACGGAAGATCGCTTCCAGCTCAAGGGCATGTAACATAACATCTGAATATTTAGATCTATAGAGGGATATAAAATATTATTAAATTCTCGGTATGTGCACATATAGTTAAGTTGGAAAAATTCTACAGGAAGTGTCTTTTTACAGCCCCTGCTTGGGTGTACTCTGGGCTCGAGATAGCACTTATGTCCAAGTAACCACCCAGCAGAAATTTCCTGTAGCCACAGTGAACTCCACATCTATGAGGGGTATGGTACCTGTACCTCTTTAAATATCTGCAGCATGGCAGAGGTGAAATAAATACATTAAAGAAAAACAGTCACACAGGTAACTGAGCCATTACATCGGTACAATATTTATGGGCATAGAAATAAATATTCCTTCCTGGTCGCCTGTGGCAAGTGCGCACAAATAGAGGGGCTTTCAGGAACCCAGAGTGGGGGGCCACGGGTCCTGCATCTCTGGGCGCCCAGCACCCTGAGGTGAGCTCTATTCGATATCCACAGCCTCAGACCCTGATGCAACTGCCGGGAGAAGTTGGGCCAGCACGACTGCACCTTGGTGGAGGTGGGGGGTTCTCCCAGAAACAAGCGTGCTGATGGAGCCTTCCTTGGGCTCTGAACCTGGCATTTAGGGCAGCAGAGCCTGGGGTCCCACAGGGATCCCTTCTCCTTCAAACACTTCAACCACCTCTCAATCCCGGTTGCACCCAGCTTGGGCAGTGGCCATTCGGGCCCATCTGTTTGAAGCAGGAGTGTGGAAAAGGTCAGGTCGCCCTTGGTTTGAGGCATCCCAGAGGATGAAGCCCCAAGGCCACCTGAAAGAAGGCCATGACTTCATGCCCCCTGGTCCCAAGGCCACCCAGCCCGCAGAGCACCAGTTTAGGCCACAGAAGTAGTTATCTGGGTGTATTTGTATTTATGAAATGTTAGCCACCCCTTCACATACTCAGTGCTGAGGCCCAGGTGTCTGCTGGGTCTCTTCCTCACATTTGCAACACCCAGCCAATGCCACCAGCCAGGCCAGCGACCTTGCAGCCGTGAAATCCCAAGACCAAATGCTAATTCCACAATGGGGCATTTGCGACTGTCCACCCACTGCTCTGGTATCTCTCTTCTCTTTCTCTCTCTCTCTCTCTCTCTCTCTCTCTCTCACCCCACCAAACACACTCCACCCTTAAACAGGCATAGTTTTTGAGAGCTCCTGCTTGAAATAAAATTAAGAAGAACTATGTCATGTGTTCCTGGGAATTCTACACACTCCTGGGGCAGCTCTGGGGCAGAGAACTAACCCTGAGAATGCCCTTCTTCAGAGAGTGTGACTGCACCAAAGTAGTATGTACGTACTGCTTCACAGTAGTAATCCACAGTAGTATGTGCTCGAGGAGGGAGAGAGAATGGGAAATATTCCTTGGCAGGTAGGTAGGGGGGAAAGGAAGTGTAGTGGCCGGGAAAGATGAAAGTTAAGGAGACAAGACAGAAGCAGGAGAGGAGAGAGAGAGGGAGAGA
>PVIA01018798.1:0-11899 GCA_004024845.1 Tonatia bakeri | reverse complement strand
GCAACTGGAAAGCATTATGCTAAGCGAAATAAGCCAGGCAGTGAAAGATAAATACCATATGATTTCACCTTTAACAGGAACCTAAACAACAAAACAAAGAAACAAGCAAAATATAGTCAAAGACACTGCATTAGGGGACAGGCAGGAAGTGGCCAGAGGAGAGAGAAGAGGGAATTTCAGGGGAAAAGGGGAAGGGTTTTCAGGAACAAAGTGAAAAGACACATGGATAAAAACTAGGGGGAGGGTGGTAATGGGAGGGAAGATAGGAGGGGGGTGGGTGGGCTTGATTGGGAGTAAAGGGGAGAAAACTGTACTTAAACAATCATTAAAATAAAAATAAAAATTAAAGAAAAAAAATATGTAGGACATTTCCATCATCCAGAGAGCTCCCCTGTGCCCTGTTCTAGTAATTCTCCTACCCTCCTCCAAATACCAGTAATAGCATAGATTAATTTTGCATGTATCAGACTTCACATAAATTGAATCACACAGTTTGTACTCTTAGGGTTTGGCTTCTTTGGCTCAATATGTTTTTAAGATTCATTCATATTGCTGTGCATACCAGTTCATTCATTTAAATTGCTGAGTGGTATTCCTTTGTATGAATAACCACTATTTGCTTATTTATTCTCTTGATTATGGACATTTGCACTGTTTTCAGTTTGGCCATTATAAGTAGGGTACTAAAACATTCTGGTGAAAGTTGTTTTGTGAATGTATGTTTTTATATTTCTTGGGTAAATATGTGTCAGTAGAATTGCTGTATCATAGGGTTTTATAAAAAACTGCCAGTTTTCTAAAGTGATTGTACGATTTATAATCTTATCAGTAATCCACATCCTTGTCAGCATTTGGTATTGTCAGTCTTTTTTATTTTAACCACTTGAGTGAGATTGAAACATTATAATACCATAGTTTTATGTTCATTTCTCTGATTACTAATGATGTTGAGGAAATTTTTCTGTATTGATTGGCCATTTCTTTTTTTTTAAGATTTTTTGAAAAACTTATTTTTAGAGAGGGGAAGGGAAAAAGAAAGAGAGGGAAAGAAGCATCAATGTGTGGTTGCCTCTCACACACCCCCTACTGGGGACCTGGCCCACAACCTAGGCATGTGCCCTGACTGGGAATTGAACCAGTGACCCTTTGGTTTTTAGGCTGGAACTCAATCCACTTAGCCACACCAGCCAGGCCTATTGTCCACTTCTATATCTTCCTTTATGAAGTGTTCTTCAATCCTTTTACCCATTAAAATATTTTTGTCTTTATATTTTTTAAAGGATTTCTCTTTATACTCTGTAAGTTCTTTGTCAGACAGATGTTTTCTGAACATTTTCTCCTACTCTGTATGTTGTCTATTTATTTAATTGATTTTTTCTTTTAATTGAGAAGTACTTCGCATAGCAGAAAAATCAGCCTTTGAAAGTGAATGATTCAGTGGTTCTTAGTATATTCACAATGTTGTTCAACCATCAGCACTATGTAATTCTAGAACATTTTCATAACCCTCCAAATAAACCCATTATCCATTCACATTCACTCTCTCTTTTCCCCTCTTCCTCCAGGCCCTGGAAACTGCTAGTACACTTTCTGTCTTTATAGATTTGCCTATTCTGGACAGTTGATATAAAAGGAGTTATATAATCTGTGGCCTTTTGTCTGTGGCTTCTTACATTTAGCATGATTAATGACTGAATAATATTTTGTTGTATATATATATACCCCATTTTAAAAATCCTTTCATCAGTTGATTGTTTTGGGGTTGTTTTTATTTTTTGACTATTATAAATAATACTCCTATGAACATTCATGCATAAGTTTTTGTGTAGACATACTCTTTCAATTCTTTTGAGTATATTCTTTATATGAACTAAATGCTTGTGTTTTCTCAACATTCATACATTGAAACCCTAAACCCCAATATGAGGGTATTTAAACTGGCCTTTGGGAGGTGATTAGTTCATGAGGACAAAGCACTCTTGATAAGAGAGCTTGCTTCCTCTCTCTGCTCATCCCCGTGTGAGGATTCAGAAAGAAGGTTTCCAATCCACCTCACCAGACACTGTCTGTTGGTGCCTTGATCTTGGATTTCTCAGGTTCCAGAACCATGAGAAATAAATGTTTATTGTAAGCTGTGAGTTACTGAGAAGTATTTCTTAGTTTTCAAATATTTCAGGATTTTAAAAGATAATTTAGTGATTTTGAAGTTATTAATGTTGTCTTAAAAAATAACTTTATGTTATCAATCTTTTGAAACATATGGAGACTTGTTTTGTGTCCCAGTATATGGCCTATCATGGTGATGTTCCACGTACTCTCGAAAAGAATGTGTATCCTGCCACTGTTGGTTATAGTGTTCTATTAATGCAATTAGGTCAAGTTTGCTAATAGCATTCAGATTGTATATATCCTTATTGATTCATTTTTGACTACCTGTACTATCAATTACTGACAAAAGTGTTAAAATCCCCAATGACATTTCTTGTTCCGTGCCTCCATTTAATTCTGTCAATCTTTGCTTCATGTGATATTAGGTGCATATCTTTAATTAGTACTGCTACATATTCTTGGTGAATTGACTCTTTATCATTGTGTTTCTTTTTATCTCCTGTCATGAAGTCTACTTTGTCTGGCATATATCAATATAAAACCTCAACAACTATTATTTTCATACTTTCTAAAATAAGTATATATATTTTTCATAATTTTAAACATGCACGTTTGTTTTTAAAGTGTATTTCTTGTAAATGGCAAGTAGTTTGGTTTTTCTTTTTATGCAGTGACAATATCTAAGTTGACTATTAAGTTCATTTACATTTAGTGTGATTTTTGATGCAGTTGGTTTTAAGATTGTCATTTGTACTTTTTTATTAAATTTCCATTTCTGCTTTTTTGGGAGGTGTTTATTCAAGTGGTGTTTTACTACTATTTTTTCTCTACTATTGATATCTTTGATATACCTCGTTGAATTATGTTTCAGTGGTTGTTCTGCTGATCGCAATGTGCCTGCTTAATTTATCACAATCCAATGAACATAGGGATGCATATATTCTTTCAAGTCAGTGTTTCAGGTTTCTGTGGATATATTTCCAGAAGTGGAATCACTAGGTCATAAAGAAGTTCTATTTTTAATTTTTTGGAGTAAACTCCATACTGTTTTCCCCAGTGGCTGTACCAATCTGCATTCCCACCAACAATGCGTGAGGGTTCCCTTTTCTCTGCAGCCTACCAACACTTGTTTGTTGATTTACTGATGATATCTATTCCAACAAGTGTGAGATGGCATCTTATTGTGGTTTTAATCTGCATCTCTTTGATGATTAGTGACATTGAACTTCTTTCATATGCCTATTGGCCATCTGTATGTCCTCTTTAGAGAAGTGACTATTCAGGTCCTTTGCCCATTTTTTAATTGGATTTTTTTAGTGTTGAGTTGTACAAGTTCATTATAAATTTTCATATACAATTTAGAATCAGCATA
Source organism: Tonatia bakeri (assembly GCA_004024845.1). Taxonomy (NCBI): domain Eukaryota; kingdom Metazoa; phylum Chordata; class Mammalia; order Chiroptera; family Phyllostomidae; genus Tonatia; species Tonatia bakeri. The sequence continues at coordinate 8,418 of PVIA01018798.1, read as the reverse complement.
TCCATATCTATAACCAATCCTCCTTGTATTTTTATTGGAATTTCAGAATTGGTTTGTTAGTGTCTACAAAATCCCAGGAATTGTGCCAATCTTATATATCATTTGGTATAGAATTTTGTATTGAGAATTTTTTCCTTTACAACTTTAAAAGCATCATTCTATTATCTTTTGACCTCTATTGTTTCTGATGAGAATTAAGATGTCATTTTAGTTTCCCTGAAACTAATGTGTCACTTTTTCCTATCTGGCTGTATTTTTAGGATGTTTTATTTTTATTTTTCTAAAGACTTTATTTATTTATTTTTAGAGAGGGGGGAAAGGAGGGAGAAGAAAGGGAGAGAAATATCCATGTGTGAGGGCAACCTTTTGATTTGCAGGACAATAACCCACTGAGCCACACCAGCCTGGATTGCCTGTTTTTTTCTCTTAAATATTTTTTCTGTATTTTGGTTTTCAGCAGTTTGACTATGATGTGCTTAGATATAGTCCTTCTGGTGTTTATTCTTCATTGTTTTTTTTAATTTTATTTTAGCTGTTGTTGCAGTACAATTTTTTTTCCAATTTTATTTTAATGATTGTTCAAATACAGTTTTCTCCCCTTTACTCCCAATCAAGCCCATCCACCCCCCACCCCCCAACTTCCCTCCCATTACCACCCTCCCCCTAGTTTTTATCCATGTGTCTTTTAACTTTGTTCCTGTAAACCTTTCCCCTTTTCCCCTGAAATTCCCTCTTCTCTCTCCTCTGGTCACTTTCTGCCTGTCCTCTAATGCAGTTTTCTATCCTTTACTCCCATCCCAGCCCACCCATTCTCTTCATTTGTTTTGATGTTCTTGGACTTATGGCTTGATGTTTGTACTAGGGTTTTTCAGAGAAACAGCCAATATGATCTCTATCTCCAGTGTACCTGTTTAGATCTACAGCTGCATCTACATCTATACCTATCTATCTAGAGAGATAGATTTATTATAGGAAATTGGTTCACATGATTATGGAGGCTGAAAAGTCCCACGATCTGCCACCTGCAAGTTGGACATCCAGTAAAGCTAGTGGTATACTTCCAGTCCTAGTAGAAAAGCCTGAGAACCGGGGGAGGTGATGGTGTAAATATTGGCTTCAGCAAAAGTTTGGGACACTGATGGCAATCTGTGGGAATGGGAGGTACCTGGTTCAATTTCCACACAGACATAGGAGTACTAACTGATATCTCCGAAAGGGCAGACTATTTCCTGATCCTAGGTGTCAAGAGGCCTTTAAGGCATGCATCTGCATGCTGGATTGCTTGGCCTGAGGGATGCAGTGTCTACAGAACCTCAATATAGGGTATCATAATATATTTTAGCTCTCTGGGAATCAAACCTGCACATATCTGTTACCACAATAAATGTCTGGGTTTTTTTCAACCTTTGGACATGTAATTTTCAAATGCAATTTCAAAATAAATTTTGTATGAAAGTAAGAAGTTTACTTAAGTGATTAACTCAAGTAGTTAACTCATTGAAGTGATATCAGTCAGCAAATATGAGTTTTTTGGCATAGGAAGTGAAACATGGTAAGTACCTAGTAAGTGTTTATTGTTGTTTTTGTTGGAATCTAGTAGGAACTACTTAGGGTGGATAAGGTATGGGTGAGCTTAGTTGAAAGCATTGTTATATGATAAGGACAAAATACATCTGGCTCTTCATGTGGACTTCATAGAAATTTCTCTGTCTGCACATGCGACCTGAATATCTCAGAAGATAAAGTAAACATAATGTTAAATTCTGAAATTTTAAATCACATCAGCAGTATTATAAATGGATTATATAATATATAAGGGCTTGGAAAATAACAGCCCATTTCCTGCTGTGACATTTTGAAGCTCTAAATTGGTTCAGCGTGAACTCCACTGTGAAAACGAGCCCAGGAACCATCCAGTTCTGTCAGATCAAGATGCAGATATGAACTATATGTTTCCAAGTCTGTACCTCTGCATTATTTTAAACTTCTACCTGAAAAAAATTGATCATATTTAGTTATATGGTTATTTGTAATCTGAGTAATTCCTTATATATAGATGACCATTAGTAAATTTTATCAAATTAAGTGAAAAAATCTAGCTTGTGTATCTGTCAAGCACTCAGTTTTATTTTTCATCTAGTCTGAATATTTTAAAGTAATCTGCCATAAGGAAGCATGGACAGGACGGTATTTATTTGGCCATTAACTAGTTGATGAGCAAATGTGCATTTTAATATGTATCTACTAGATTTCTTTAAAAATCTCACTATTTTTAGAGCCAAATAATGCTCACACATTAAAAAGTTAAAATAGCTCTTACACTTTTCCTTAAACAATAAGAGTTAGAACCTGGTAGCATATGAAGTTTGGGTAGTGTTTAAAACATTGTTTTGTTTTATTTTTTTAAAGGGTGCAATTATGTTTTGCTCTTGATATGGGGCATTCTGAATTTCTGAATTCTTGTTATTAATTAAACATTAATAAAAGCACTAATCAAAGCATTAAGTTGATTTTATGTTGCTTCTAGAAAATATAGAATTGTCATTTATTTCTGTAGTTGTACAATTCTTTAGGAATTATATACAAATAACCCTTCAACAATGCTAGAATTCTGATTTTTCATTATGCAACTTTTGTTGATGATTTATTAAGGCACTATGCATGACAGGTTATCAGTGCAATCTCTTGTTGTTATTTAAAAAATGCTAATTTGTCTCTTAGTGTCCTCAGAACTCTGAAATACAATCCCATTTTCTCATTCCACTGTCATGAGGTCAGTTGTTCACATGGATACAGAAGTTATATCAAGACAAATAGTATCACCAGGCCATTTTCAATAGGTTCTATACCTACAAAAAATGAAGCAGCATATTTATGCAATGGACAAACAAAACAAGGTCTCTGAGAATAATGTCAAACCAGTAATTCAGAATAAGTCCGTAGCTTGCACAGTGTGCAGTAGGAAGAACAACGTGCGTACTCAATAAGGTCTGGGGGCATTCGCCGTCCCTTACGCTGGGATCCTGAGGTTACTCTTTGTCAGCTTTGTTTCACTCCGGATACCAAGTTTCTGACGACCGGTATGGAGGCTCTAAGTCTCACCCAACCTCTTTACCACGACTTCTTTCGTTTTCTCCCTCAGAAAGGTCATACTCTTTCCTTCATCTTTTAATTTCATCTTAGACAATTTGTTTCTTACTGATCTCTTTAACTGCAAACCTATCTTTCTTTTTCTAATTCTTTCCCAGTTGCTTAAGGAGAGATTTCCTCCTTTCTTCAACCCATCCTTTTGTATCTGTGGGCTCCTTTCTCTCTTCTTCTTCCTTTCTTCAGTCTTCTTTTCCCTGCTCCTTGTCCTTGCCCTGTCCTCATCTTGTTTCTCCTCATTGCTATTTGTGAACTAAACATGTCAAATAAACACAGCATAAAAGTAAAAGTAGGGTAAGTGGTAGACTAGTATGGAGGAAAGGGAAATCATAAATTATAAATGGAAATTGGCATAATTTAAACCCCAAAAAGACCAATATATAAAAACTGGAAGAAAACCTGAAAGAAAGTGAATACATTTAAGCTTCTCTGGCTGGTCACACTGTGGCATAACTTATGCCTTTTCATTTTTATGAATGTTATTATACTTTTTGTGGGGAGAGTGGTGGTACAAACAACCATCTTGTCCAAAGACTTAGGAAGTCCTCTCAGAATCTTTTTCTCATTTACTTTCTAAATCTTTGCCTCTGAAGTTGCTCCTCCCCCCAGTCAGCCTACACATTAGCCTTTTAAAATAAATTATTAATTGACTTGCTTGGTTTTGTCTTGTGTATATCATCATCATTACAAAAAGCTAGTTTGTTCATCATTTCATTGAAAAATACAGGGTATTTGAACTGCATAATGGGTTAATCATATTTTAGTGATGTGGGTTACAGTTCTCAGCTCTACTTCTAATATTTCTATGGCAAATACAGAAAAACTTTGGTTTACAGAAAAAATTTTGGACAAATACCCATTTATGATCAAGAACTCTCTGAGTTACATTCTTTGGGAACTTTAAATTGTTAGAGTGAGTAGAAGTGTATTTTCTTTCTCTTTGATGTTGTAGTGAGAGAAACTTGAAACTCACATATATGCAAACAATTTAGAATAAATGATTCTGGAAAAAGTTACTTCAGGTTACACAGACACACATGAAACAAACGAATGACTAAATGCTAAGTAGGTAGAAAATGTTGTAGTGCTATCGAATAGTTATGGCTGTGCTTTTCAAACACCTCCATTGAAGGACCAGTAAAGACACAGGAGGAGGGACATGGATGGTTAGCAGTAAGGAAGGAGTGACTTGGAGAAGACTCTTTCAACATGTCATGTTTTAGTTTTAAAATTTATTTAAATTTTCATTTTGTTTAATGCCATACTCATGTTTGTATTACTATAAAAACAATAACAGGTAAAGTTATTTTGTTTTCAAATCTGATTAAAATAGACGCATCAAGGAGCTATATCTTGTCTAGCTTTGCTTTAGAGGATCTCTTGGCACAGTATATCAGTCATATCATGGGGGTTGACGTATCTTGAAAAGCACAGGTGTATAATGATATGTAAACAAATTATAGTCAGGTGCAGCTTGTGTATTTGGAGGCAGCTACTTTAAGTCTAGCAGAGGTTTGTTTGCAGGTGGCTAAAGCAGCTGTGTCAAAACTGCAGCCTACCCAAACCCACACTCCAACAGGCACCCCTGAGCCTCTCTCTGTCTTTGGCTCCCCTTCTATCTCATCCAGTAGAGCTGGGGAGGACACAGATTGATATTTGTTTCAAAAATTAATTGAAAGTAAGAGTTGGTGATCAAAGTTTAACGGTTTGATTTTTAGCTGCTTCAGAACAATATTATTTCAAAATAGCCTGGTCAAAATAGTGTTTACCTGTGGGTACTATCATTTGGAGGAGTTCATGGAGAATGAAAATGTTGGTGTGGTGTAGACTGAGTTGAAGGGGCTTCTTGTTGAGGCTATTTGATAAGCTAATGTCAATTAATTAGCCTATTTTTTAAAAATTGAATTAAGTAACTAGAAGAAGAGCCTGTGTAGAGGGAATCAACTAATTCAAAGCTAGCATAGAAATCAAATACTGGAGCAAAGTGAGAGAAGTGGGAAATTTAGTAAAATGGGTGGTGAAGGTGGTGGAACTCCCTGAACTTCTTGACTGGGGCATAAATAATGTTATAAAGGTTGACTGCTGGTGAGAAAAAGTTAATTAGTATTTTTATTCCCTTGTATTAGTTTTCTAGGGCTGCTATAACAAAGTAACCCTAACCAGGTGGCTTAAACAACAGAAATTTATTTTCTCATAGTTCTGGAGGCTGGAAGGTGAAGATCAAGGTGTTGGCAGGATTGGCCCCTTCTGAGGGGCTGTGAGGGAAGACTGTTCTTTTCTCTTTGTCTTGCAGATGATCATCTTTATGCTTACTTGGCATCCTCCCCATATGAATACCTCTGTGTCCAAATTTCCCTTTTCTGGGACACCAGCCACATTGGATTACGGCTCTCCCTCATGTCCTCACTGGAAGTTAATTATCTTCACAATCATCTTATCTTTAAATAAGGTCCCATTCTGAGATCCTGGGGGTCAGGATTTTAGCATATGCAATTTGAAGGGAACACAATTCAACCCAAAACTCACCTCCTCATACTTAATTTCATAAGTTAGCCCATCAAGTCTCCTCTCAGACACTGCAATGAATTGAAATACTAATGCAGTTTGAATTCAGCCCCGGCAGGGGACGCTCATACCAGTGGTTGCAGACACAGGCACACTACTGTGGGTCAGATACAGGGTCTAGAAAAAAAATACATGATGGTGTCTGAGCTCTGTGTATTGTGCATCTCTCTAGAGAATTCAGGAGTTTGGAGGGCAATAAAACATCCTAAGTTTAGTGATAATGAGAAAACATTCATCAGGGAAAAGTGAGTACTCATATTTTTATTTCCTTAGAATTGCAATCACATTTACTGCTCCTATTAACCAATCTAATAATCTTGGATGCCAGATACTCTGTAGTGCTGTCACATGGCACTCTTGAAGTGCAGTGTTGAGGCATTATTATTTCAGAAAAAAATGACAGCTGAATTAAGCACAATAAGTTCCTAGGTAATAAAAACAAATACCACTAATAACTGGACCTGTATCACTGAGGAAACTATGTGCTAGAATTCTCTAGTTATTGTACCTGTTAGCTTATTTTAGAGATGTGAAACTGATCTTTGATAGCAATTCTAAAGGTGTTCATGATGGGAACACATTTATCACAGGTTGGGTTACCTGAAACAGATGCTGAGGAGTCTGGAGTGTAGGATAGTTTTTAGGGATCTTCCCTTGTAGAAAGAATTAGGGAGGAAACACAATTGTATAGGTGGAGATATTAAACTCTGATGTGGATATGACAGAGCTCTGATCAGCTCCCCAGGGAGTGCCCTGGAAATGTACGTATATGGGCTGTTGGAGTTGCCCTACAATAGATCAAAGTGACCCAGATGCTGTAGCCCACAGCGGCGAGTGGGCCACTCTGGGAAGGGTGCACCCAAGTTCCTCAGGGTCATTGAGAGTGTTGGGAAGTGGAGGCACCCCTGCTTCCGTCCCTTGATTCTTGATCTTGACATACAAAAGTACATACTACATAGTGCATAGTATGTTATAAAGGGCCTGTGGTTCAATGTGTGTCCGGTGTGTTGGGGAATGGCGCCCCATTCCCAGAGAGTATGGTCTCTGAGCTGTTGCTTCAGTTGTATCCCCAGCAGGGCATTCCAGTGCTCTGTTAGGCCTGTGGGTTCTGAATGGGGTGGTATGCGATGTGACCACAGGATGCCCTGGTTACGGGCTCACTAGCATACCTCTTTAATACACTAATTTGGTGAATAGCACCTAATTATACAAATTAAAGTGGATTTTCAGTGAACTCTAAGTTTAGGATATAGAGAAAAGAGATATCCATTGTAAAATTACCTGATTAGATGAGAAATTTAGTAGCAAAATTTATTCAAATAAAATAATTTCAATTATTGGGGTCATGTTACACATTTTAATTTTGTCTAGATTACAGCATAAGTTCCATTATATATGGAAGCAAAAATCATATTTGTGTTTGGTTTTTGCTTTTCTGTGATTTAGAAACAGACCAGTATTCTCTGTGGTTTACACTGAGCACAGAACTGTTCCCTCAGAAAATCCCTTCTCCATGTATTTTTAGGCTTCACTTAGCTGTCTCATGAAGCAAAGATACAACAAAATAAATATCTTATGAAGAATCTCTTATTTTGTTGTTTCCTCTGGATCTGAGGAATTTTGTTTTAGCTTAATGCATAAATTAAATCTCTGGTAAAGTTTCTGTGTTTTGAGTTATTCATACAGTCAAACCAGACTGTGGAGCTGTTTAACTGTGTTATTAGCTATTTGTTCAATAATAGCCTTTGGTAAAGTGATAGTCCATAAAATTTGGGCAATAATCTTATGTAGATAGATAAATCTAATGTAATTAAACACCCTTTAATAAAGAATAAAAATGATTAACCAATTTTTCCCGTAAGGGAAACCATTTCCTTCAGGGAAGGGAATGATTTCTTCCCTTAAGAATACAAAAAAGGACATATCAATTTGATAACCTTGAACATAAAATTACAGGGAGTCTTATTTCTCAAATATTTAATGACTCTGATGCTAGCCCATGACATATTATTTTGCTGTGTTTAAACTGGTACAGGGATTGGTAGGGTACCTCAAAGTGGCATTTTAAATATTGTCATTCCTGAGTAATTAACAGTGTCACATTTATGTTTGCCTTTTATTCCATAAGCAAGTTAGTGTTCCAGACACTGAGGTAGATACTCTTACAGATCACCTTTTTTAATCCTCACAAAAAATCATTTAAGGTGGTGTACACATACCCATTTTCCTGGAGAGGAAACAGAGTTTAGAAAGAATACATGATATCTTCAAAGTCTCTTTCTAGTCTGTGATGTAGTGTCAGAATGAAAACTTCCATCTGTCTGACACCAGAACCCATGCTTATTTCAGGATTGGTTACCACTTTGCGCATTCTCCAACCGGCTAGGCTTTCTACTCTTAACCCCTCACCACTGCTTCTCGGATGCACCCGTCTTGCTACGGCTCCTAGAGGTGTGTCTTCTTTTGCCCTGCGGTGGTCATCACCTTATCCTTTGGAGCTTGTCTCCTTTCAAGACTGATTGCAGTGTGATACGGTTCCACTCTGCTTCCTTTCTTGCCACTCCAAACATAGACTTATTTTTATTTCTCCAAGTTAGCTAATGAATACAGAGCTATTTTATTTTTTATTGTTAAGTACCATGAAGAAAGTACAGAAAACCTATGAATATTTAACATTTCTTATTTTTATGAAGTCTCTAGATGAAT
>PVIA01018797.1:0-11913 GCA_004024845.1 Tonatia bakeri | reverse complement strand
ATTTAAGGTTATTATTGATAGGTACTTATTCATTGCCATTTATGTACGTGTGTTCCTCTCTCTCTTTCTCTTTTCCTTCCTTTCCTTAAATCAGACCCTTTAGTATCTCTTGCAGAGCTGGTTTAGTGGAGGTATATTCTTTTAGACTTCTTTTGTCTGGGAAGCTTCTTATTTGGCCTTCTATCTTGATTGAGAGCCTCGCTGGGTAAAGTAGCCTTGGCTGCAGGCCTCTGGTTCTCATTACTTGGAATATTTCTTGCCATTCTCTTCTGGCTTGAAGTGTTTCCATTGAGAAATCAGCTCTTAGCCTTATTGGGGCTCCCTTGTATGTTACTTCCTTTTTCTCCCTTACTGCCTTTAATATTCTCTCTTCGTCTTGAAATTTTGCCATTTTAATTATGATGTGTCTTGAGGTGGGCTTCTTTGTGTTCCTCTTGATTGGAACTCTTTGTGTTTCCTGGATTTGTGTAACTTTTTCTCTCATCAAATTGGGGAAGTTTTCCTTCATTACTTTTTCAAGTAGGTTTTCTACCCCTTGCTCATCTTCTTCTCCTTCTGGTATCCCTATTATATGGATATTATTACGTTTCATATTGTCATGCATTTCTCTTAATCCCTCTTCATTTTTTCTGAGCCTCTTTTCCTTTTCTTGTTCTTTCTGGATGTTTTTTTCTACTTTGTCCTCCAATTTGCTGATCCAATCTTCTGCTTCATCAATCCTGCTTTTCATTCCTTCTACTGTGTTCTTCAGTTCAGAAATTGTATTCTTCATTTCCTCTTGGCCTTTCTTGATAGTTTCTATTTCCTTTTTCATATTGATACAGTTTGCAGTGAGATCAATGTAGCTTCCCTGTAGTTTCTGGAAGCTCAGTGTGAGCTCGTTGAACTTCCTTATAATCATTGTTTTGAACTCAATATCTGATAGTTGAGTTGCCTGTATTTCATTTAGCATTCCTTCTGAGGCTTCCTCCTTTCCCTTCATTTGCGGATTGTTTCTTTGTCTTCTCATTGTTCCTGAGACTCTTCTTGTTAACCTCTGTTTCTTAACTTGATCTGTTCTGGTTCCTTGTGTTTATGGTGTGAACTTCTGTGGTAGAATACCTGTGAGATTCAGTGGTATAGTCTCCTTCGGGTATCCTGGTGTTCACAGCTTCCCCCTACTCTTTTTTGTGATCAGTTGGAGGAGTAAGGCAAAATGGGTTAAGACAGCAAACCAGTATTCTATGATATTTACAGTAGCAGCCAGTAGAGAAGAGATGGGAGATCCTTTGGCTATGTATAGTGTAAACCGTGATCTTCCGCCCCACTATCCACGTTTTAAAAAGTATGGAAAGAAGATAAGACTCTTAATGGAGAGGAAAGTGTTGTTAGTTGAATCTGGAAAGCTGTGAGGCTGTGGGAGGTCAGATTCTGAGGTAAGGTGGGAATAAAGAATAGTAAATAGGAGTAGTGTGTAAAAGAATAGAGATAACCCCTACATTAATAGAGTTTAGGAAATTGTGAAGTGAGCCAAGATCTGTGAGGGGTGTTAAGCTGTATTTACAAGTGTATGGAATACATCTTATTTACAGTAATATTGAACCAACAATCTTGCGGCAGATTCTATGAGACCTAGACAACAAGAATAAGGAGCATAGAATCTTGAGTGGTGTACCAATGGGACCCAAGTGAGGGACAGTAAATTATCAACACTCTGTGAATGTGATAATAGGGGGAACCTATCAAATGACAGTATAACCAGCCAAGCAAAGAAGATTATGCAGAAAGAAAAAAAATACTATTGAAATAAAAAATGTCAGAAAAGAGAGAAAAAGATAATATAAATTTGCAGGCAAAAACAAACAAAAACAAACAAACAACAACAAAACAGAAGATGGATTGCAGGAGAGATAGATTTGGAGCGGAATAGCTCTAAGATGGATGGAAGAGAATCATAAGGAATTGAGAGATATAAAAATAATAAGAGTTTAAAAAAATAAAAAGTTGCTTAATATACAAAAACAAGATAAAATCAAACAATCAAACAACAACAGCAGGATAAGGGGGAAAAAAAGAAAAAAGAAAGAAAAAAGAAGAAGAAAACACACACACTCACACAGAGAAAAGGAAAAAAACAAAGAAACAACAACAACAAAAAAAAACAACAAAAGCAAATTTAAAAACAAAAACAAACTCTTGTTGGCTTCTGACTGGCCAAACCAGTCTTTCTGCTCCTGCCAGCTCAAGCAGGCTGAGGAGCGGTTAGACTGCCTTTCACATTCTAAGACAGAACTCAGTCAGACTCAGGGCTGGCCACCAGCTTTTCCCAGAAAGGATTGCTGCCTTGTCTGGGCTCAGGGCGCAAGCTCCGGAGATGGCAAGGGGTCGCGCCCCTCCCCCAGCTTCGACACCACAGGCTCTATGCTCAGCGAAGCACCCTCTGGGTTCACGGTGCCTGGACGGGGACTGGGAGGAGTCCCGTACTTCCCCTCCGTGGGCTCTACGTTCGCGGGAAGCACCATCTCTCCTCTGGTTTCGCGATGGACCCTCCGGGGGTTTGGGAGGGGTCATGCACTTCCCTTTGCCCCTGCTGCCATGGGCCCCGGGACCCTGGAAGCGCTGTGTCTTTTCCGAGTTCTCTGTGTGAGAGTCAGGTACCCAGGCAGGGCGCGTGCCCGCTCCAAATCACCCCAGCTCCGGAAGCCCTTCCCTTGTTCCCGGCCGTGGGGTCTCAGTCTTCCCCAAAACCACATACTCACCAGGTTGGGGGCGCGGGCGCCCACAGCAAGACCTCCCTGGGTCTGGCAGACTGGGTACTCACTCTTCCCAGAAAGTTCGCGAGTGCCTACAACTCCTGTGCTTCTGCTTCCCAAACCTTGTCTGGGGACGGGGGCGGGGCGGCGACTCCGCTCTCCCGGGTGCCCGGAGACAGACCCAGGAGCGCCGGTCTGCTCTCCATGCCCTTCCTTGGGCTCTTATTATGCCGAAGCCGTCCTCTTACCATCCGTTTATTCAATGTCTGGATAACTTTTGATGTCCTATTTTCATAAATGTTGCGATATCAGTGGTCTCCTGCTCTGTTTCTCCTCAGATCGGCCAAATTCTCCCCCGTGCACTGGAGAGGGGGATCACGACTCCTTCTACAAGGCCGCCATCTTCCTCTCTCAAGTTTTAACCTCTTTAAGGCTAATAATAACCTCTAAGGATTATGTGAGATAATTCTTTTTCTTAGATTCTAAGATATACCCCCTTCTAAAACACACACACACACACACACACACACTCTTTAATGGCTCTGAAGTGGGAAGGCATCCTACAGTGCATGGTGTGGTGTGGTTTGCTGACAGCAATTTTTCTCTCTTGGTAGTACATGAAACAATGGATAGCAATCTGTTATCAGTGAAGCAGAGTGTGTATAAAGCATTTAGAACAGTGCTCCATAAATGATCTGATGGTGGGTGATGCTCCACTGTTATTCCCTATCTGAATAACTCTCCCACTATTCACCCAGTCACTTGATCCTAAAATCTGTGCCCCGTTTTTCTCTCCTGGTCTCCTTGAGCTCCTGCAGCTGATGGAGAGACAGCTGCTCTCGGATCTCCCTCCCTCACAGTCCCTTCCCCATATGCATGCAGCCCCCTGCCTCAGGCTTTCGTCAGTTCTCACTTGGACCACTGCAGAGGACTCCCAATCCATGCCCCATCCAGTCTCATTCCCTCCAATGCAATCTCCACCCTTTCTCCACAGTGACCTAAAACACATGTTTAATGTGGTTTAAAGCCATTCAATGACTCCTCATTACCTTCAAGATGAGTCAGAAGTCCTTGAGCTGCACACAGGCCTCTGTCAACCTCCCCCTGCACTTTTCCCAGATGTGCCATGCCCCCAGGGGTCTCTTTCCTCTGCTTGCTTGTCTGGTGACATCCACTATTCTTTCAAGCCTCTGTCCCAGCATTACTTCTCCTGATTGACACATCTTCTCACTGCCCTCAGGAAGCCCTGAGTGTTCCCAATTCTGTGCCCCCACTTGCATCTACAACACTGCATTACATTTTCTCCGGCACATGTCATCTCCTCTAATTGGGCCACAAGGTTCCTGAGTTCAGGGCTGTGTTCATCTCGGAAGCCCAGCATCTCCCAGCCCAGGTACCTGGAGAAGGGAAGGCTACCAAGGGTTTGTGAGACGAGTGAACGAGAGCACACACTCCCCCCGCCCCAGGAGTCCCTCCTGCCTCCTAGGCACTCAGGCGCTTTCTCTTGAATGCAGAATGAGAACTCTGTCATTGGCTTTAACTCTCTCAGTAGTTCAGAAAAATATCTAAGGTGTTTTTGTTTTGTTTTTCAGTCTAAACAGCGGGGGAGGAGAACAGGAACTTCTCAGAGTTCAAAGGAAAAGCAGTATGCCACAAAGAGAAAACAAGATAATTCTGGGAAGGATCACAAACTCAGTGCCATTTTATCAAGCTCAACGATGGCAGGAAGGCTGGGCAAGGGCTGAGAAGTGCCAGCGTGCCCTTGCAAAGTATCCTTGGAGTTGGCAGATGAGCCAGGGGAAAAGGTACCTGTAGTTTCTCTTTCATTTTAAATCCATAGCTATCTCAAATTTCCATTTACTTTCTCAGATTTATCCAACATATGGGCTCACTGATTCTTAGCTATTTTAGGGAATTCTATCATCAACAAGAGTATGCCAAATGGCCATACCCTAATAATAGAAGACACAGAACCATGACTCAACTGATGAATTTGTCCACACACACACGTGAATCATGAGGAGATAAGAGTGAGCTCAGTTGATAGATTACAGGTTGTGAGAAAAATATTTGGTGGAAAATAATAACTTAGCTGAATATTATGCAGAAAACCTCATTAGGAACTCATGTGAAAGTTCTGAATTAGTTGCTGTGCACTGTGTCCAGAAAAACAATGAAAATCCGTAATTTGAAAGAGTTTGCCAGATAATTTAAACTCAAAACTCTCCCTCTTCATCTTATCCTTTTGGCAAGCACAACCATAATTCTGAATGAAGACAAATTAAATTTTGTTGTTAATAATCCTGTTCATGAATGTCCCAATAAATCCAATGAAAGAGTTGTAAAATCTTTGCTCACTCCCCTTACCTGAACATGTAGTCATTATGTGGTGGAACATTTTGACACATTGTTTTCCCTTAAAATCTAGTCCATTATAGAGAAAAATGCATGATATTGATGCAGACCTCAGCTCGGCTGGTGGGGTCCGAGTCATTATGGATGAAATGAGACATTCACTCGGACTACTGAATCCTGTGGAGGAAAAGGGACAGCATGGCTTTTCTCTCAAGGGGAGCGAAAGCCGCGGCCTCTGCCATGACAGGCCTTTATTTCTATCTCTCAGCACATTACATGATGGTCCTCATTTACTGTGCACAGGTTCACTTTAGGTGGTTACCTTTTACAGAAAACAAGGGAGCCAATGCTGCTAATCACATCACAGAAGAGGGATATTTGCAAATGAAAAGGCAAAAGTGGTTGAATGGTTATACTCATCCTTGGAAGGTTTAGCATGGATTTTAGGAAATTGCTTTGCAGTAAATGTCCTCAGTTCAGGGTGAGGGAGTTTTTTAGCAAGAGCAAGACTCAAAGCGGCCTACGCACATTGCAGGCCTGATTCCGCACGGGAGAACCTATCCGTGGGTGTGGGTCCTGTGCATCTCCGAGTGGGAGCTGGGCCCACACCGCGCAGAATGGTCTACTACATGATATCAAAGTTTAAATAAGCACTCCTGGCCCCAAGGCCCCACCCCCTGAGCATACCTGAGGCCCGGGAGGCTCGCATCCCATGCTCCTCCCAAGGTCCTTAGGTCCTTGCTGACCCCACAGGCACCACAGTTGACATTGGCTCCACCAGCACTGTCCCCTTGCTTTGAGGGACATTGAACAGCCCCAGCCTTCCTGTCTGAGTGACTTGGGCATTTCAGACAAAATCTGGAGGCATGGAGGAAACAAATGTCTTTTGCAAAAATGCTTAACTAATACGCAATTACTAATTACTAAGGCATTCAGAAAATGAAGTTTGTTTTGCAATTTACATGGAAAACTTGGACATTTTGTTCTGAATATTTTTGATTATAAAACGAATACATCTTCATTGTAAAAAATGAAATATCAAACAGTACAGAGTGTCTAAGTAAAAGGTAGGGCTTCTCTTGACCTGAACTTCCTGTAGGTAAACACTGTTAACAGCTTGTTTATGAACATTGACTTTATTATTGTTTGTTTGTTTAAACAAAAACAAGACCATAATCTATGTAATATCTTCTGTAAATTGGTCATTGCATTCATAACTGCAATTTTCAACCTTTTTCATCTCGTAGCACTCCTAAACTAATTACTAAAATTCTGCAGCACACCAAAAAATACACTTTTTGCCAATCTGACAAAAAACAAACAGGTATAATTTTGGTTTATTCACACCAGACAGATGTTGTGTTGGCTGTTGTAATTTTTTACTTGCCAATCTAAGGGAAAAGAGGTGAGCGGCCCTGAGTAAGCAACCAGGTACTGCATGGTTTAAGAATTCTTGCCACGCATCAGTGTGCCTCTTGCCGCATGCCGGCCTGCCGCAGCACACCCACTGAAAATCACTGCAATGACACAGCCTAGAAACAGTTTCATGTCAGCACAAGATCTTCTCCATTCTTCCTGAGACGTCAGATTTTTGTACAGATGTGCCCTGATTTATTTCATCATCTCCCTGACTATGGAACTTTAGGTTATTTCCAGTTTTTCACTTTTCCAATGAAACTACAACAATCATCCTAACTCATGTGTATCTTTACTTTATGTTACAGGATAAACTCCCAGAAACTCAGGTCTTCTCACCGACGCAGTAAAGAATTACAAATCAGCAAGTCTATCAGCATGCGAGCAGGGTTTACCGGTGATATGTTCTCATGGAGGAGAATGGGCCTTGACGAGGTGGGGGAGAAAGGCAAGAGCAAGGGTGGCAAAGGCAGCTGTGGCAAGAGCAAGAGAAAGCAAGGTCCTTTGTTCTGAGGACTTACATAGTCGGCAGAATGCGGGGGTGGGGGTGGGGGGGCTGGGGAGGGCAGTTATACATTGATTGACAGGTAAAGGTGGTGCCAGCTTTGCAGAGAGGCACAAATACCCAAAAGGTGTTAATGGGCTTCTTCCTTTGGGCACTGTGGGCCCTTTCTGGTCTTTTGGGCCTTGGGATGAAAGCACAGTTTCAAAGTTTTTCTCTCCCAGCTAGTGAAGACAATACAGAGAATTTCAAGGACTGCCATACTCCCCTGTTAGCATGGGGTTTCCTGTGATGTTGGAACATCTGGCAAGATCCTGGGACCAGGCTCAGGATGGCTGAGTCAGTGGGTGAGACGTGTCTCCCTCCTCCTCCCTGCCTGGGTTTGCTGTCTATCCTACCTAACAATGTAATATTCCTGTAATTTATATTCCAAGAAGTACAACTGTTAAATTAAAAAGCACTTTTAATTTTCTGATACTGCAAAACTACTCTCCCAAAAGGTCTAGCAATCTGCACCTCCAATGTATGATGGCAACAAACTGTCTGCATCCTCACACTGTTGCCAACCCCAGGTGCTATACACATTTTAGGGTCTCGTCCCATCTGACTTCTTCTTCTGTGATTGATTGCCTGTTCACACCCTTGGATCACTCTCCTACCGGATGTGTCTTGGTTATCAGTATGTAGTAACTGTTTGCCACCAATGACTTTTTCTATTAGCAATGTCAGAAATGTTTTCCCCACATTTTTACTTATGATTTCACCTATATTAAGTAGTCAAATCTGTCACTATTTTTCTTTATGGCATCTGGTTTTTGTGCCATACACAGAAAGGGCTCTCTCAAACTAAGAGTGGAAAAACATCCTCCTAATGCTTTTACAGTTTTCTTGATTAACTGTAAATCTTTAATTAATACAGAATTAAATAAATGTGGAATTTTTATACATCATGTCAGAGATCAAAACTCACTTTTTCCCAAATTTAAGGCAAGTTTAAAAAGTTTGCATTATATGCTAAGTGAAATAAGCCAGGCGGTGAAAGACAAATACCATATGATCTCACCTTTAACAGGAACCTAATCAACAAAACAAACAAACAAGCAAAATATAACCAAAGACACTGAAATAGAGAATAGGATGACAGTGGCCAGAGGGGAGAGGGGAGGGAATTTCAGGGGAATTTCAGGGGAAAAGGGGAAAGGTTTACAGGAACTAGTATAAAGGGCACATGAACAAAAGCAAGGGGTGGGGTGGGAATGGGAGGAAGGTGGGGAGTGCTGGGGGGGTGGGCTGGGATGGGTGTAAAAGGTAGAAAACTGTGATTGAACAACAATTAAAATTTAAAAAAAAGAACATATACAAAAATGGTATTAGTTGTATTATGGTCATAGAATGTGATTTTTGTTTGCCAAATTTGCTGTAATGTTTTATTTTATAAAATGTTCTTTATTGTATAAAAAGCAGAATATGTACAATAAAACAAATCTTGAGGGAAAAAAGTTTGCATGATCAGAAACTTTTCAAATTCTTCACATTTCATGCAGCCTGGTCTCCGGAGGTTTCCAGGGGCTCACCGATCCCAGCGGGAGGCGGGGTGTTTCCTGGGTCCTCACTGGCTCCGAGGCAGGAATGGCCCACCCATTGCCAGTGAAGCTGCGCCTACTCCGTGAGCGCAGAGGTGGGGCGCTGCGCCCTGGGGCCCCGCTCCACTGGGATCTTGTTTTCGTTTGTGTTGCTACCTCTGCTGCCCTCCTTTGGTTTGTGTCTGTCTAATTCGGATTTTGCCATCATTTTATTTTTTAAGATTTTCGTGTCTTTTTTATCTCAGGTTTGTTTCTTTTAAGCCAAACACTGTGGTTTTGCTTTTAGTTCTCATCTAAGAGGCTCTTATCCTCTCCATTTTATCTCTTATTTATGATTTTTTGGTTTGTTTTCATTTCCATTTACGTTGTTTTCTTCAGCAAAAGTCAAAAAAAAAATCCATTTGGAACCTGTGCTTCAAATCCATCCTTCATTTACTTTGACTCTCCTGGAAGTCTCCTTTTACAAAACAGGAAGCAGGTAAGGCCCGAGCGATGTTAAGATAAAGCGAAACAAAGAAAGGGAAAACAGCAGCCTCTAGAACAGGGTTTCCTGCAGCCGCAGCGCAGAGACTGCACTTACTTTGCTGGGTCGCCAGCCTCACTGGGGGTCTCCGGGCGGCCCCTGTGGCGCAGCTCTGAGGACAGGGCCTTGACCCAGAGTCTCAGAGAAGCACTCTGCTCTAACGGAGACCAGAGGCAGGGAGCCGGGTGGCAGACATCCCAGCGCTGGCCTCCTGGTGAGATGATCTCTGCTCTGTGCTTTCCTTCCTTGTGAAAAGACGAGTGTGGAAAGCGTACGGGAACAACTGCCAACTCGCTGCCTCTGGCCCAAGTCTGAGTTGTGGTCTGAGTGTCCCAGACCCACAGGCAGCTCTGTCACGAGGGGTTGTCACACCTTGTTTTACGAGTTTCTGGGACCTTCTGCTTCAGTTTGTCTGCGAGGGAGGAAGGTAGTGACAGGCACCAAGGCGGAGGGAGGAGCCAAGTAATCCTCAGTGGCAAATACCCTTCCCTGCTGTCAGGTCTGAGGACTTTGTACTAGCAAGGCCATTGCTCTTCCTCCAGGAGCCCCTGCCTCCCAGCCTTGCAAACATCAGGGGCTTAGGCAGGACCCTTTATGGTGGGGCTCTTTCCTTTAGAAAGAAAGAAATGCTGGGATTCTACCCTAAGAACCCTGAAACACAAATTCAAAAGAACCTATGCACCCCAATGTTCATAGCAGCACAGTTTACAACAGCCAAGTGCTGGAAGCAACCTAAGTGCCCATCAGTAAATAAGTGGATCAAAAAACTATGGTACATTTACACAATGGAATACTACACAGCAGAAACAAAGAAGAAACTCCTACCCTTTGTGACAGCATAGATGGAACTGGAGAGCATTACACTAAGTGAAATAACACAGGTTGTGAAAGAACAACACCATGTGATCTCACTTATAAGTGGAATCTAATGAACAAAACAAACAAGCAAGCAAAATACAACCAGAGACATAGAAATAAAGAACAATCTGACAGTAACCAGAAGGGAGGGGGGAGAGGGGTAACAGGGGGTAAGAGGGGAAGGCCCATCAAGGAATGTGTATATGGGACACATGGACAAATTCAAAAGGGGTGGGTTTGAGGATGGGAGGTGGGGATGGGGGGTGGGGGAGCCATGGTGTGGTGAAAATGGAGACAATTGTACTTGAACAACAATAAAAAATAAAAATTTTGGAAAAACGTAATCAGCTATTTGAAAACTGAAGGTTTAGGGAGGAAAGAAATCAGTATTTATAGGACAAGAAAAGTAGAAAATAGACCAAAGAAACCCAGTAGCTGCCTTGTCCGAAGACCAGATGCCGCCTCCCAGATGTCCAGTCAGCTGGGCCTGGGACCTTCGCTGGTCCCGTACAGACAGGGTATAACGCAGTTTACCCCTAAATGTCCAGAGAGCAGGCCTCTCTCTTTGACTTGCCCTTCTTCCCTAGGGCCCAGATTCCTTCTCCACCCTGGAAGCGGCAGTGCGCAAGAGCACACAGCATACTTCTTAGTTTGCTGATGGGCTGCACTGCCAGCTCTCCTGGGTGTCTCAATCCTTTCTTTTTGCTAGTTTAACTATTTTTTTATTTTATTATTATTTGTAACTTATGTGCTATAACCTTTATATCCATAAAATTGATAATGAACAAAGACATATATGCAAACTTTTTTCCCCCAAAGAGCTGGTTGTTTGATCTTTGACAGCACATCACTGGTGACCCTGCATGGCATGGTATAAAAATAAAATACTGTGTTTTGCTTTTTAAAAACTTTTTATTGTTGACAGCATCACAGATGTCCCGCATTCCCCACCCCCTTTGCCTACCTCCACCATATGCTGTGCTAGTTTAACTATTAACTTGAAAAATATGTCAAATATTTTAAAGGAAGGATTTCAACTTTCTATCATCCTCACCCTTTTCAAATCATCCTCATGTATTTCTAACTCCAAAGTAAGAAATTACTTAACTAATTTGGTAACTGTGTTTACCAACGGAAGATGAGATTTCTCCAAAATCATCCAATAAAATCCATTAGCCATCCTGGAATTTGCTAGAGCTCTCAGTTAACTAGGAGTATGTATTACTCTAATCTAGTGACCTAACTCCAAATAACCCACACACACGAGAAAGAAACAAAAATAAAACACCAGGGATCTCGAGGAGCAGCACTTAAGCGTTTACATGACCTGTGCGGAGTGGCACAGTGGAGACGCAGGGGAGGGGAGGTTGACTCCACCCTCACTCGGCCCCCTTACCTCCGTCTCTAGTTTGTAAAGAGAGGATTCGAACCTCATCCCAGAACTCATGTCAAGGTTAAATAAGTAGTATTTGTGAAAATGCTATAAAATTGCCTGACATTTACTTGGCAAGCAATGAAGTTCTTCCTTTTTCCCCCTTCTTTACTGTTTGCATCTGCCACACAGTAAAAACGTGAATAAAAAAACCCCACTAACTCACAGAGATATCTGTACCCCATGTCCATCGCCGCACTACGTGCACCAGCCAGGACATGGAAACAACCAAACTGTCCACCGAGGATTAATGGATAAAGAAATTATGATATAGGGAGTAAAAGACAAAAAACTGTACTTGAACAATTAAAATAAAATAAAATTTTTAAAAAAGAAATTATATATCACATACACGATGGAATGAATATTTTCAGCCATAAAAAGAGTGAAGTCTTGCCGTTTGAGACAATGGGGTGGGCCGCAAGGGTATTATGCTAGTGAGATAATTCAGGCAAAGAAGACAAATACAGTCGGAGCTCTCATATATGTCCAATCTTAAAAACAAACAAACA
>PVIA01018796.1:0-11902 GCA_004024845.1 Tonatia bakeri | reverse complement strand
GAGTTGGGGGAAGGGGCACACAGAGCAAGAACATGCAGGGCAGCTTTGCAGCTAATCCATGGCATGGTCATTTAACATACCTATAGCCTTGGGCTGGTTGCTTGAATATGCTAAATAGCTGTGGCCATGCTCTGGGCTAGGGGGATAGAAAGGAACACCTCCCTGAGACGTGACTAGGAGCAGGTCCCCTGAGTTTCAGCGCTTGGGTGGGAGCTCGGAGGAGATTGGTTCCAGGACATGGGGTGACACTTGCCCAGACCCATCATGGTGACCAGAAAAGCTGGAAAGGACAGCAGATTGAGGGCAAGTGTGGCCAAGTGTAGGAGGAGTCGGAAATAGGGCTGCAGAGGAAGTTTGGCGCGGGGATTTAAACCCAGACACGGCAGCCATAGGGAGAGAACCACAAGGCTCTGGCAGAGTAGAGGGCACCCACAGCCCTGTGAGAAAAAATTCACCATGCAGATTTAGCAGAAAATTGCCACTCAGCTTTGGCCAAGTGGCAACCCCGTCTCCCCACAGCTCTGTGGGGAGAACCACGTGGATTTGGCAGAGTAGAGGGCTCTCGCATCTCTGTGGAAGAGAACCACGAGGCTTTGGCAGAGTAGAGGGCACCCACAGCCCTGTGAGAGAGAATTCACCATGTGGATTTAGCAGAAAGTTGCCACTCGGCCAATGCCAATGCCGAGTGGCAACCCCGTCTCCCCACAGCTCTGTGGGGAGAACCACGTGGATTTGGCAGAGTAGAGGGCTCTCGCATCTCTGTGGAAAAGAACCACGCGGATTTGGCGGAGTGGGGACTCCCGTGGTCCTGCAGAGGAGAGAGGCTGGGCTGGACTGGTGGAGAAAGGACCACATGGCTGGAGCAGTGGAGAGAGGACCACGCACCTTTGCCAGAGGGGGTTCCCCCACAGCAGTAGTAGGGGGAACCGTCACCCGGTTTTAGCAGATTCCGGCGACACAGCTGATGGTGCTGAGAACCGAGAGAGGCCTACCAGCCAAGCACGGATTACTGGGAATAACCAGACATTGCCTGAGACTGGACTTCTATTTCCTTTCCTGAGATACGGTACCCCATACTGGGCAAGGGGGAAGAAAGAACTGTGTGCATTAGTGGGTGTTTTAAGGGACTTTAAGATTTCTGATAAAGACATTAGGTCACTGCCTTAAATTTTGTATAGCACAAAATAAACGTTTTCCCTTCCTTTTCACAAATCTCTGGCATTAAGAGATATCTTTCCTTTACGGCGGCGGACAAGACGGACCCGAATTTCTTTCAGTAAGAGCATCACCGTCCCGGGCTCCCGGGCCCCCCTTGCTTGTTTGGTTTTTGCTCTGTAACAGAGCCACAGAGCTACAGCAAGAATCTGAAGACATTGTGAGAGATAGTGGTTTGTAGCACTTAGCCTTCGGTGAAGTCACAGTCCCCCCTGCCTCCCAAGGGCAGGTCACAGCTCAAAACACATTTGAGTTGGCCTCAAAGGCAAGCTAGGCTTATCAAGATGATTATATAAAACAAAACAATTGCAGATAAAATTTAAATAAGATAAATATTCACTTACATTTTCATATTGGGGAAAGAGCATTGATTTGGATTCCTATTCTAATGCCATATATAGAAGCTGAGTAATCCTGAGCAGAGCATCAGTGTTCTCATCTATTAAGTGGGATTTCATACCTACCTCTCCAGGCTGTCATAAGAATGTCATGAAATACTACAGATAGTATAGGCTCAATAAGCATATGCTCAATAAACAGATAAATGCACATAAAAGGTCTACTGATCTGATCTCCTCACCCTTACTTCCTTATAGTTGATTCAGTACACCCAGAAACATTACCATTGCACTTCCCTGTCTCCAGGGCTTTTATTTCAGAAACCTATATGATATGTTTCCTCACCTCTTTCAAGTCCTTTTTGAATACTCCCTTCTCAGTAAGGTGTTACCTAATGATCACTTAATTTACAGCCACACGCCTCCCCTAATCCCAGTCCCTTTGTCCTGCTTTGTTATTTTCTATCACATTGATCACAACCCAACAACCAATATATTTTATTAACTTATTTTCTGCCTGTGCCCAGCCAGAATGAAAACATCACAAGGGCAGGGGCATTCATCTGTTCATCTGTTTAATTCACTGTATTAGTATTTTAGGGCTGCCATAATAAACTACCGGAAACTTTGTGGCTTGAAACAACAGAAATGTATTAATTAATATTCTGGAGGCTTCAAAATTCAAGGATTTGATGGAGTCACATTTCATCCAAAGGCTCTAGGGGGACATTCCATTCTTTGCTTGTGACAACCTCTTAGTGGCTCCAGGTGTTCCATAGCTTGGGGCTGAATCTGTGTCTGTCTCTGTCTTCACATGGGCTATTGTTTCTCTGTGTGAATCTTACAATAAGGACACTTGACATTGGATTTAGAGCCTACCTATATAATCCAGGACCATCTCATTTCAAGATCTTTACCTCAATTATAGTTGCAAAAGCAGTTTTGCAAATGAGGTCATGTTCACAAGTTCTGTGAACATATCATTTTAGCAGCCACTGTTCAACCAAGTAGATACACTGTTCTGTCTCTATTGCCTATAAGAGAGGCACATTGAAGTGCTCAGGTCCTATTTGTTGAATACATGCAAACAGACCTTAGGACATGGTTAGAACATAAGGTGAGCTTACTTTAAGGTGTCCTGAAGTATATAACCCTTCTGAGAGAAATTCAGTGAGATAGCAAAGGCAGAATATTCTGCCACTTGGAAGGCCCTCCCATGACCCCACCCCCAGTAAAAATTGATCCCCATGGTGGCTTCAGGGATCCCACTGATTGAATAGGATTCGGATTCACTGCCATGAACAAAATATCCTTCACATCGGTGTCCTCTAGTCGGATTCAATCATCCGTAGGCATACATGACTACACAGAACCCTTTCTGACAGAAGAAGGAAAATATGAGCATTCTTTTCTAAGAATGGCACATCCATTAACACAGTTGCCAGATAATTCCTCAGAACCTTCCTGATTTGCATAAATACTTCCCAGTCAATTTCTACTTTTCTTAATTTAAAATGAAACTGGCAGCTCCGTGGCTGGAGCACTGGACACGGTCTGGCAGCTCCACATTGAATGAATACTGGACCATTGAAGCAGAAAAAGATGAAAAATATCCATTCTCAGCATTGGTCACTATTTGTTTGAACATGCCGAATAACCCTCACTTGCATGAACAATAAACTCACTTAAACAGGTTATGAGAATTCAAACCACTGCAAGATTACTTGTGCTAGTGGTCTAAATAGAGGATTATAAATCCATTCTCCATTGCCAGAATGATCAAAATATGGAGTTGCTGAAATAGTTCACATTAACAAACAGGAGTTGCTTGCCCCCTCTGAGTAGGTTTCTACTCTGAGAAGGCCCTGTAGGGGTTTTAAGAATGAATAAAAAGTCACCATTTTCCTCAAGGGACTTGCAATCTACCTAGAGAATCATGACAACAGTGTCATATAGCAGCACTTGGATGAACATTCTTTCAGTCACCTCTGTATGGACACATGCACCAAGAGTTGAGCCATATGAGTTTAGGGACTGATGGGAGAGGAAAGAAAATAGCCAAATATTAGAAAATAAAACATTAGTCAAATAGCCCCAAAGTAGAAGTTAGAGAAGTAAAAATTCAGAAAGAAAGTTCTCTGAAATTTGAAAAAAAGAGGTGGTACATCTGGTTGGTAGTAAAAAGCCATGGAAGTTTGGAAGGGGAAGCTGGAAGTGAAAAGTACTAAGGAAATGGAGAAACAAAAATGAGTGCAGCTCTGGCTGGTGTGGCTCAGGCCTGTGAACCAAAAGGTTATGGGTTCAATTCCCAGTCAGGGCACATGCCTGGGTTGTGTGGCTCAGGTCCCCAGTTGGGGGCATATGAGCCTCTTGACTTTTTCTTTCCTTCCTTCCCCTCTCTCTAAAAAAACAATCAAATAAAATAAAAATGGGTGCAGAATGAGTAAGATATATCTGAAGTAATATTTTGTCCTTAAGGGAGAAATGGCGGGGAGCGAATGCACCAGGCACGGGGTGTGCATAGAGAATGACTGGTAAGAAGAGACATAATAAAGATGAACATTCACTGAGCCTGACAGGTGCGCTGTTACATTTTCTACACAGGTCATAGTTTTTCAACCACTATGTACATTTTGAGCTGTATGACCTTTGTTCTGGGTGGATGTCCTGTGCATTGTAGGGTGTTTAATAGCATCTCTGACTTCTATCCATTAGACTCCAGTAGTAATTCCCAGTTATGACAACCAAAATTTTTACCAGGCATTGCCGAACGCCCCTTTGAGGACAAAACAGTACCCAGCTTAGAGCCACTGACAAATACTGTTTTGTCCCATCTTCTTATGAAAACTCCATAGGGTAGCATTACTATCCTCATTTTACTGATGAGCAAAAAAAGACATGTAAAAGTTAAAGTATATGCTAGGGGATACACTATTGGAAAGGGATACTTGGCCTCTGGGATATGTAGTATAATATATATTTATATTTTTTCAATATGTCATTTGCTTTCATTCTTAGCTATAGAGTTTTCCTTTACAGAAACATTAAAATTTTATGTAGTCACTATATCAATTTTTCAGCTTATAGTTTTGGCTTTTGGTGACATGCTTAAAGTCTGCCTAACCACAAGATTATAAAAAATTCACCTGTGATTGATTTCTTCCAGTTTTTGTTTATAGTTTTCTTGAACACATATCTTGGTACCATCAGGAATTTATTTTGATGTGAGGATGTGTGTATATACATAAATATGTATTATGTGCCTATATATGATATTTGTTTCTTGTTTAAAAATCAGAGGGGAGAGAGTAAGAAAAATCAGTATTCTCCAGAATCCTATTCCTTTGAGATAACTACACAACACTTTAAACCTGTTTCCCAGTTACCTCTGCATTGGCAATGTCCAGGCTGAGATGAGTAGATGGGGTAGAGGGAGAGTACGGTAGAGAGAGTAGGGGAGCCAAAGGAATGCCCTGGGCAGAAAAGTCCCTGGTAAGATCTTTTGTCCTTCTCTCGCAGCTTTCTATTATCATCAACAGGAGGAGCTGTCCAGAGATATAAACAGCAGGTAACTCCAAACAAAACCAAGGAAAAAAAAAAACCTTTACCAAATATGGCATTCTTGCATATTTCTGATTAGTGGAAGCACTTTTTTCTTTCTCCTTTTTTTCACTATTTTCCAAAATTTCTTTGGTTAATATATGCCAATTTTAAAATTAGACACAAGATGTTATTAAAATCAATATGTTAATGCGTTTTTTCCCAGATAATTCTAAGGAAAATAATACATGATACAAGCAAAATAGATTTCTCCAAGGAAGGTCTCTATGAAGAAATTTAAAGATCGCTGGGGTTGAAGAGACAAATGTGGACGCCTTGGGAACAGCAGAATTAGGCTATATCATCCCCAAAGACTGGAGCTAGTCACTAGCTCTGGCATGGATTGACTTTGGCTATGAGCCCCCAATTCCGAGACTCTGTTTCCCCATCTGTGAAATGGAACAGTGATGGTATCTACCTAGAATTTCTAAGTGGGTTAAATAGATTACTTAAATGAGTAGATGTTAAATAAATGCACAGTCTTAGATGTCTGTAAATATCAGTGTCACCCTAACTGACATCATTGCTCTGATAAGAACTGCAAGTGGTAGTTAATCTCTTGCTACTCTCCACCTTCTAAAAGTGACACAGAAAGTTTCAGTGAATGTAGTTATGAGACAAATTAATTTTAGAAGCCAGGGAGACTCATGGGCAAAACCTGGACTCCTATGGTGGGTAGATTGGAGCTAATTCCAGGTCTTCCACATATGAGTTATATTCATTGTGAAAAAGACCTCTTGAGCCTCAGTATTACCATCTATAAAATGGGGGTAAGAACAACTAGGGCTCAGGCTTGCGAGTAGATGAGATGAGATCACATGAGATGAGGGAGTGGGACATGATTGGGGGAGGTGAGCAGGGAAAGCTGAGTTAATTGCAAGGTGTAAACTTGTCTGTAAATGTTGATATTTTGTTGACTGTGATCACTCTTTATTTTTATATAATATTCCATTAAATATTATTTATTTTGATTACTAAGTTTTTTGACACTCCTTAAATTTTGTGTCTAACAGAATACTGTACTTACCTCATTTTAGGCCTGAACCTAAAACTGGCAATTACTGAACACTCCCAGTGGGTCAGACACTGCACTGAGCACTTTAATTTTATACATTTACTTGTAAGTAAATGCTTAGCATGGAACCTAACCCAGACTAAGGCAGCATCTCTGTTATTACCATCACTGTCATGAGCACCACCACATCATCATCATTGTTAACAATGCCCTTTTCATCATCATCACCATCATCATCCTTGCCATCATTATCACCATTACCACTATCGCCATTAACAGCACCATTACTGTCATTATTATCACCACCGCCACCATTATAATCATTCATTATGATTTTCTAAATATCTGAAGTAAATTTCATAATATTTCCAAGTTGCAGTTCCCTCATTTTTATTATGAAGCTAACAAGATCTCCTTATAAGGCATAAAAATGAAAGAAGGTTATTTTTGTTGTTGCTGTCATTAACATTATTGCTGACTCCAATCTACGCCTGGGCCAGTGAGTGCTTGCTAAGAAATCAGATGACTCTAATTAACACAGAGACTAGTCAGGCAGAGCAAATAGGGCAGGGCCACTCTAAGTTCTGGATTGGGTTTTTACAAGGCTGCCTAAGATTTTCACACAAAGAAGCTCATGCTGTTCTCAGAGCTAACATTTCCATACTCATAAAGCTCCATGTTGTTCCAGTTCAGGAAGCTGATGAGTCATGGGGTATAGGCAGTAGGAAGAGGAAAGGGGTTCACTCTAGTGTTTATTCATGTGTGTGCTAACAGTTTTGATTATTTCTCAAATGGATTTAGATATGCAACAGGAAAGGAGGATAATAGCCTCCCAGTCACTGCCCCACCCATAAATCTCGGAGTCACTAACTGCCTTTTTTCCTAAAATGGAGGAGTTTTCATCTGCCTGAAGGTTTCATTTTCCTTTGCTCTGTAAGCAATTTAATCTTGTAAGGTATAGCCATATAAACAAACAAGGGAGAAAACAAGATGCAAACTCTTCAGGTTTGCCTAATTTTGAATCCCACTTGACAAACACAGCAGTACATGGTTTTGATAATGGGCCTGAGAATGGTGATTTGACCTTCCTCTTGCCACCATGTGAAATGTAAACACAGTGTGCTTTCTCATAATTAAAAGATATTGATTCCCCAGCATCTCATGAGGGGGCTGAGAATCTTTCTTCTCAATAGATGCAGCATGAGCCCTGTTGACATTTAGTTATACCCCATCAGAAGTAAGTCTTGATAGGCTGATGTGGTTTTGTACTTCAGAAAGTTGTATAACTAGAAAAAGTATTACTTCTACTTTGAAAATAGTTGTTTGCTACGTTTTTAGGAATACTCTATGGTATTGTAATAAAATAAAAGATTTAGTGTTTAAAGCAACAAAGAGGTTTCTTTTTCCCTCATGTAACAGTGTGGGTTGGTGGTCCAGACTTAGAATGGTGGTATGGCTAGTATCTGCAATCCATCTTATCACCATGTGACCTCCAGCCTTGCCCCCATTGGCTTAGCTAAAGATGACCTCACTACCATGTCTTCATTCCAGCTGGCCAGGAGGGAGAAAATAGAAGGGAGAACATGTTTCTTTTCTTTCAAGGGTATGACTTGAAATGCATACATCATGTCCACTCATATCTCATTGGCTGGCACCTAGTTACAAAGCCACACCTAGTTGGAAAAAGCAATCTCTAGCTGGGTGACCATGTGCCCAGGTAAAATTACTATTGCTATTAAAGATGGAAGGACGGGCATAGCGGGAATCCTAGGAGTCTCAGCCATAGGCAAGTTGAATGAAATATTCGCCCAAGAATAGAGGAAGGGGTTCCTAATCTGAGGCCCCCATTCCCAATTTTGGGTTGTGGTGTTAATTACTGGAGATAATAAAAATGAAGGAACTAAAGATAGCAACAACTAACATTTACTGATTTCTTGTTTTATGTTGTTTTATATTAAGTGCTTTGTAAGCATTATGCCATTTTATCTTCATGAAAATCTTATAAAGTCAAAAATATCATTATTCCCATGCTACTCATGAAGAAACTCAGATGTATTAAGTTTAGAAACTCATCCAAAGTCATGAAACTAGTATGAAGCCAAGTGAAATCCAAATCCATCTGTCTCTATGCCCAGTTATTCTCTTAACCACTTTGCTTAGATGTTAACAGTGATCTGAAACACTTTAATATTTCAAAAAGCTGAATTAAACTGCAAACTTCTCCATAATCAGATCATCTGCACTAGCTGAAAGGAGTTTGGGACTTCAATGTAATCAATTAAAAATGGTCTTTCCATTTATCAAAGACTAGTAAGAACTTCTGGACCTTACCTAAACTTTGATTAGTCTTTAAAAAGTAGAAAAATAAATGAATGCTTGTTTATTGAATGTAATTTGTTTGGCATATAATCTCTTTCTATAAATGACTTCCAGAGTGAGGGGGAAATGACCAAAGGGACTGAGAGATGAGCATGAAAAGACAACCCACTGCAGGGCCTCCTTTGCTGATGGTGCTGACAGGAAGGGGAAGCCACAGCAAAGCGGGGAGATCCCTCACCATACCTAAGGGAGGAGGCCTTCGTCACCCCAGTTAGGCTCAGCACTGAACCAATGAGCAACATGAAACCCTGGTCTGTCAAATGCAAGAGTTGTGGGCAGAGTCAAGGTGAGAGAGCATTAGAAAGTGATGTGCCCAGCAGTTCTACCAAGAAATGAATGGAATAGGCAAGCCAGTTAGTGTGATGTGCAAGGGTGGGCTCTGAGGTGCAGCTGCTGTCATCTTCATGCATCAGCACATTAAAATGTTTGGAAAGGGACAGGGAATAGAACACTGCTTCATTCCCCACAAACAGATGGGTAATTAGATGGAGGGAAGGAGCCAGATGCTGTACCTCCTCTGGGACCAGCACCAGAGGGAATGGGTTGGCTCTGCAGAAGGCATTTCTGTTCCTGAAAAGGGAGATCATATTGGGGAAAGAATCAGGGTGTCAGGGGTTCTTGGAGGGAGGGGTCACAGTGAAGGGGAAGCACCTCTTCCTTCCATGTTTATCTTCTACCAGCTCCCTCTCCTATGCACCTAGAGAGGAGTGTGCAGTTCTTAGGAGATCCTGCCTGACCATGACCCTGTCAAAGGACTTTTCAGGAAAACTAGCCTGTTAGTGCCTGCTGATATTTGTTCCTGCTGATGTTTGTTTCAAGGGCCTGCTTTTGTGTTTTACAGCACGAAGATACAGACGTTTCCCCTGATGTGAGAAGAAGCACTCAACTAAATCCTAGCTGAGCAGCCTCTGAACTATGAGCCACAGTCTTATACAACATGTCTTTGACAATAATTCAGCTGCAATTGCTTGCTATTAATCTAAAATATGTTCTTGTAGGAAAAGGCCTCCAACATTACCCAAAACAATAATTTGCACTGATGATGGATTTTGGCTTGACAATGAGGCTGCCAAGAGTTGAAGATCAATTCCTAGAATATGCACAGAGTCAGTTTACACACCTGTCTCTCCTTTGCCCTTTATTATTTTTTCTGCTGAGTCTAAAGCCAGTGTTGACTTAAACCTGCAACAATTTAAAACAGTATTGACAGGGTAATGAGTATAAGTACTTGTAATATGTAATATGATGCAAGGAGCAGTGGTGCAGGCAGCGCCAGCACACTGTGATCAGAGATCTGGAGGCATCTTAGAGAGCATGGAGCAGAGACTGCCTTTGGGAAGTAAAAGGTAAAATTACCCCACAAAGAAGAGTTCTATGTCAACAGAAGGAAACCTATTCCCAAATCAGAAGGAGTGAAGGTAGTTATTGGATTAACTTTATTAATTTGCCTAAGAACCAACATGTGAATCAGAAGACCAGGTAACCTAGTTTTAAAGAAAGAGAAAAAAGTTGGCACAGCCCATCTATGCTCTGCCCAAAGAAGACATCTCGTCTGACCACTGGACCTTGAGCATCCTTGGGGAGATGCACACATGAGGTGTTTTCAGCCAGAGCATACTGAACCTCAAAGTCCAAACTCTTTCTTGTCCAAGGTCATGCTTAACCAGCATCCACACTTCTATTATGAACTTGATTGTCACACCAGCCTGAGTTAGTTTTCTATTCCTCTGAACTCCTGTCCATTACTGTCTACATTTGGGAAGGATTAACTACTTATTATTTTCATTATTTCAAAGTAAATATTAATCTCCTTGTTGACAAGAGCCATAACACACCATTTTCTGTATTCAACCCCTCGGCACCTGGTACTAAGTTGTGCAGTTGCTTTACAAAATGTACTTGCAGGTTACTTAGTGAAATCAGACCAAATTATTGATCATGCAAGCGTTTAGTTACAACTTTTGACCTAGGGGGAGTAGTTCTGGAACACTGCAGAACTCTGGTCTCCTAAAATGTGAGACCACCTCTAAGGTTCTGCATGCTATCTTCAGCCTGTGCCCACACACACAACTCATTCTTTCTGCAAGTACAGAACAAAGTCTCATTTTTATGTGAATCTAACCTGAAGATTTTTTTATACTTGCATGTACTTAGTACTGATTGTATATATCAGAACTTCCAGTAGATGAAGACTGGGGCACTGACAGCCATCCCAGTGATTCTGATGGGCAGTCAAGTTTGAGAACTACTGATTCCAAGCCAAGTTCCTCGTTTCGCAAATAAGGATCCTAAAATTTAGAAAAGTGATGTATCCACACTTTCACAGCAAGTTTGTGACAAGGTCTGGCCAAGCATACACTTCTAACCCGCACGAAACCCCAGGCTCATATCTGAAGATGACAACTTCCTACTGCGGCAGGAAGGAACTGTGTCCTTAATGAGGCTAATCAGTGGAGTTTGGCTTCCACAACACACTCTTCCTGCTCCTGACACCCCTCCCCTGCTGCCTCTTTCAGTGACAACATACTTTTGTGGTGTAATTGCTAGAAACGGTTTCCTCACCCCTCTGGTGTTTTTGTGTGGCTCTACACACTATATTCTTTTAGAGTAATATAAAAATCTCTCTGGTAAATTTGTTTAATCATCAATTTGCATTCAAGACAATAGGGGGTCAGCCAAAAAGTTTGTTTGGTTATTAAGTAAAAATAAAAACCACATTTTTATTTTTATTTTTTTTCAAAGTTGGCATGTTATTTTACATTCCCACTATTAGTATAAGAAAATCTCCTTGTTCCACATCTTTTTGTTTCCTTTCTTTATTGTTGTGCAATTAAAATTGTCCCCATTTTCTCCAATTAATCCCTCCTGCCTTACCCACCCCTGCCTCTCGTATTCACTCTAACTGTCCCTCCACTGCCTTTGTCCAGGGGCCCTGTGTCCATGCTCCGTAATGACCCTTTCCCTCATTTACCCCATTGTCCCCCTCCCCCATCCTCTCTGCTCACTGTCAGCTTGTTCTTTATTTCCATGTCTCTGGTTATATTTTGCTCACTTGTTTGTTTTGTTGATTAGGTTCCACTTATAGGTTCCGCATATGGTACTTGTTTTTTACAGCCTAGCTTACTTCACATAACATAATACTCTCCAGTTGCACCTATGCTCTCATGAAGGGTAGAAGTTCCTTTTTCCTTTCTACTGTGTAGTATTCCATTGTGTAAATGTACCAGTTTTTGGATCCACTCATTTACTAGTGGGCACTTACGCTGTTTCTAGCACTTGGCTATTGTAAATAATGCTGCTATGAGCATTGGGGTGCATAGGTTCTTTTGAATTGGTGATTCAGGTTTCTTAGGGT
>PVIA01018795.1:0-11908 GCA_004024845.1 Tonatia bakeri | reverse complement strand
GGGGGGGCTTGATTGGGAGTAAAGGGGAGAAAACTGTACTTGAACAATCATTTAAATAAAATAAAAAAAAGACTTAAATATAAATCGTGACACCATAAAAGTCCTTCACGAGAACATAGGCAGGAAAATCTCAGATATTTCATATAGCAATATTTTCATTGACATGTCCCCTAGAGCAAGGGACATAAAGGAAAGAATAAACAAATGGTATTTCATCAAAATAAAAAACTTCTGCATGGCTAAAGAAAATAGCATTAATATGAAGAGAATCAAACATATGGAAAACATATTTGCCAAAGATACCTCAGACAAGAATTTGATCTCCAAAATATGTAAAGAACTCACATGACTCCACTCTAAGAAGACAAGAAGCCCAATTAAAAAATGGGCAAAGGACTTGAACAGACACTTCTCCAAGGAGGACATACAGAGGGTCCAGAGACATATGAAAAGATGCTCAGTATTGCTAGCCATCAGAGAGATGCAAATTAAAACTATAATGAGACACCACTTCACACCATTTAGAATGACCATCATAAACAAAGCAACAAACAACAAGTGTTGGAAAGGTTGTGGAGAAAAGGGAATCCTAGTACACTATTGGTGGGAATGTAGACTGGTGCAATGATTATGGAAAGCTATGAAATTTCCTCAGAAAACTAAAAATGGAGCTGCCTTTTGACCCAGCAATTCCACTTCTAGGATTATATCCTAAGAACGCTGAAACACCAATCCCAAAGAACCTATGCACCCCAATGTTCATAGCAGCACAATTTACAATAGCCAAGTGCTGGAAACAACATAAGTGCCCATTAGTAGATGAGAGTATCAAAAAACTGTGGAACATTTGCACAGTGGAATTCTATGCAGCAGAAATAAAGAAGGAGCACCTCTCCTTTGCAACAGCATGAATGGTAAGCATAACAGCATTATGCTAAGTGAAATAGCCAGGTAGTGAAAGACAAATACCATATGATCTCACTTTTAAATAGAACCTAATTAACAAAACAAACAAGTAAGCAAAACATAACTGAAAATATTGAAATTAAGAACAAACTGACAGTCACCAGAGGGGAGAGGGGAGAGGATAATGGCAGGGTGGGGGTGGGGAGGTGAGGTGAAGGGTTTACAGGAACAACTATAAAGTATACATAGACAATAAGAAGGCGGGGAGGGGGGAAACAGGGGAGAGAGGTGGGGATGGCTGGGGTTGTGGGGAGGGATGGGGGAAAAGACAGAAAACTGTACTTGAACAATAAAATTCAAAAGTATTTAATAACAAATAAAGAAAAGAACAGACAAATAGATCAATGGAACAGAATAGAGAGAGCAGAAATACTCCCAAGTCTCTATGGTCAATTAATATTTAGCAAAGGGGGCAGAAGCATTAAATGGAGTAAAAATAGACTCTTCAATAAATGGTGTTGGGAGAACTGGACTGGTACACGGAAAAAAATGAAACTAGACCACCAATTTACACTATACACCAGAATAAACTCAATACCGATAAAAGACAAATATAAGTTGTGACACCATAAAAGTTCTAGAAGAAAACAGGCACTAAAATTTCAGATATCCCATGTAGCAATATTTTTGCTGATATATCTCCTAGGGCAAGGTAAATAAAGGAAAAAATAAACAATGGGACTGTATCAAATTAAAAAGCTTCTGCACAGCTATAGAAACCATCATCAAAACAAAAAGGAACTGACTGTATAGGAGAACATATTTGCCAATGATACATCGGACAAGGGTTTAATCACCAAAATAAATAGAATACTCATAGAGCTCAATACCAGGAAGACAATCCAGTTAAAAATGAGCAAAGAACCTGAATAGGCACTTCTCCAGGGGGGACATACAGATGACCCATGGACATATGATAAGATGCTCAACATCACTAACTATCAAAGAGATGCAAATTAAAACTACACTGAAATATCACCTCACACCAGTCTGAATGGTCATCATTTTATTTTAATTGTTGTTCAAGTACAATTTTCTGCCTTTTACTCCCATCCCAGCCCACCATCCCCCAGCCCTCCCCACCTCCCATTTCCACCCTGGCCCCCTAGTTTTTGTCCATGTGTCCTTTGTTCCTGTAAACCCATCCCCTTTTGCCCTGAAATTCCCTCCCCTTTCCGCTCTGGTCATGGTCAGCCTGCTCTCTATTTCAGTGTCTTTGGTTATATTTTGCTTGTTTGTTTGTTTTGTTGTTTAGGTTCCTGTTAAAGGTGAAATTATATGGTATTTGTCTTTCAACACTTGGCTTATTTCACTTAGCATAATGCTTTCTAGTTCCATCCATGCTGTTACACAGGGTAGGAACTCTTTCTTTCTTTCTGCTGCATAGAATTCCATTGTGTAAATGTACCATAGTTTTTTTATCCTGAATGGTCATCATTAATAAATATACAAACAAGTGTTGGAGAGGATGTGGAGAAAAGGGAACCCTAGTGCACTATTGGTTAGAATGAAGACAGGTGCAGCCATTGTGGAAAACAGTATGGAATTTCCTCAAAAAACTGAAAATGGAACTGCCTTTTGACCCAACACTTTCACTGCTGGGAATATACCCTAAGAATCCAAATCACCAATTCCAAAGAACCTATGTACCCCAATATTCATAGCAGCACAATTTACAACATCCAAGTGCTGGAAACAGCCCAAGTTCCCAACAGCAAGTGAGTGGATAAAAACTGTGGTACATTTTCACAATGTTGTACTACATAGCAGACTAGTACAGTGAAGTTGTAATTGTTCATGCATACACCTTCCATTTCACTCTCCTTGCCTGCCATATTACATCAATTTTGCTCAAACCATTCTCATTATATTAACAATGGTTAGAGTTTTTCTGGACAGGCCTCATATCTATTATATTTACATATAAAGCTCTGTAGCTATAGTAATTTCACACAAAACAGACTTCAGAGCAAAAATTATCAGGAATAAAGACACGCATTACATAATGATAATTATGTAATTAAGAGTATCAAAATACACGAAGCAAGACATTGCGCCTTGATGGAGCCTTTCCATCTCCTTGATAGAAATGCAAGGAGAAATAGAGAAATCCCTTATTATCAACACCACTTTCACAGTTTTGACAGATCTTGAACTAAAATACATAAGAATTCAATTAAACTGAACAGAACCATTAATCAAATGAATCTAATTGACATTTAGACTTCATCCAAAAACAGAATACACATTCTTCTCAAGTGTAACATTTACCACAATAGGCCATATTCTGGGCGGGGGGGGGAACAC
The DNA here is from genome assembly GCA_004024845.1 of Tonatia bakeri. Classification (NCBI taxonomy): domain Eukaryota; kingdom Metazoa; phylum Chordata; class Mammalia; order Chiroptera; family Phyllostomidae; genus Tonatia; species Tonatia bakeri. Next base: position 8,635 of record PVIA01018795.1, on the reverse strand, counting down.
TTTAAGTTTTAAAAAAGTAGAAGTCATGCAATGTCTGTGTTCAGTCCACGGTGATATTAAACTAGAAATCAATAACAGAAAGATAGCTGTAAAACTCCAAAACACTTTGGGATTAAATAACACATGAGTCAAAGAAGAAATCTTAAGTAAAAAATTTAAATGTTGGAGAAAAAAGTAAAAGTATCCAAAATATCCAGTAAACTCTTAAAACTCAACAATAAGAAAACTAACAACTGGCCCTGGCTGGTGCGACTCAGTGGACTGAGCGCCGGCCTGCAAATCAAAGGGTCTCTGGTTCAATTCCCAGTCAGGGCACATGCCTGGGTTGTGGGCCAGGTCCCCAGTTGGCAACCAGGGCAACCGTAGGAACATGAGAGGTAACCACGCATTGATGTTTCTCTCCCTTTCTTTCTCCCTCCCTTCTCCTCCCTAAAAATGTATAGATAAAATCTTTAAAAAAAAAGAAAGAAAGAAGAAAACCAACAACTGAATTAAAAAGTAAGCAAAAGATCTGAATGGACACCATACCAAGGAAGATATATAGTGGCAAAAAAGTCTATTAATAGATGTTCAACCTTTTTTTGTCATTATGAAATTGCAAATTAAAACAACAAAAAACTACTATTAAATCCCTATTAGAATGGCAAAAAGAAAACCAACCCTGACTCTGTAAAAATCTGAAGATATGGAGAAATAATATCTCACTCATAACTGGTGGGAATGAAAACTAATATAGCCACACTGAACGAGAGTTTGACAGTTTCTTACAAAGCTGAACATGGACTTACTAACTATACAATCCAGCAATCATGTTCCAGGGTATTTACCAAATGAGCTGAAAACATGTACACAAAAATTTGCACTTAAATTCTTGTATTCATAATTTAAAAAAACTAGAAACGACCAGGTTTTTTTGAAACTATTCATAATTTCAAAAAACTGGAAACAACCAAGATGTCCTATAATAGGTGAATCAATAAACTATAGTATATTCATACACTAAGATATCTCCTGCAATGAAAAGAAATGAGCTATCAAGCTACAAAGTGATATGGAAGGTATTCCTGTCTTCCTAAGGCTAGTTTCTATCTTGATCATAGCATGACTATCAGCAGTAAGAATTACATAGTTCTTTATTCATGTTCTTTGGGAGAGGGAAATTTAGTTCCATAATTCCTCTGAGAAAAAACAGAGGCAGTTCATGGGAATAACTTGCAATTTGTGCCTATGTCTAAACCAACCACTAGGTGGCTATTTTGACCACCTTGGATTAATCAGTATCCACCCATGGAGCTGATTATGAAGTTGGTTAGCATCCCAAAGCAACCGAGATGCTTGTGACTGTCTAAACAACACTGAAGTTTTGCTTGTAAGGAAAACAGGATAAATAGTCCAACAAATATGTGTCAAACTCCTAATTATAAAATCCCATTTGCAACAATTTTAACTAATGCAGAGCATTTCATTTTGTGGACAGAATATGATTAATCAAATCTTTATACTACACAGTTTAACAGTTGAATTTTCACATAATTTCTTCCATCCTGGAGTCATAAAATTTATCTTTGGAAAAGTGCTAACCATTGATGATTTTCATGTTAGCAAAGACAGAACTATTAATTCATGTTTTGGTAGTAAGATCATCTAGTGAAAAATAACTGTACAGGCCTAGAAGTGTAGTCAGGTGCCAACAGAATCCAACCTTTAGAGATACCATCGAAGTTAATTATTTCCAATCCCAATGGACAAAAGCATTTTTTCCCAGTACTGGATAGTCCACTGAGTTTCTGCCTCCTTGTTCATTTACCAAGTGGTACTTTGACCAAAAGAGCTTGAAGCATTGATAGATTTATTTATTTATTTACTTACTTACTTACTTATGCATTTTTCTAGAATAGTGATATCAAAACAATCTCTGATTGCACATCCTTAATAGTAGAAAAATTATTATATGTGCCTTTACTATTGAAGATATATTTAAGAATGACAAACCTATGATGTAATATAACAAAACAAACCTACTATACAACAGGAATTGAATGATTTAAACACTGAACATTTTTTTTAAGATTTTATTTATTTTTAGAGAGGGAAGAGAGGGATGGAGGGAGGGAGGGAGAGAGAGAGAGAAAGAGAAACATCAATGTGCGGTTTCTGGGAGACATGGCCTGCAACCTAGGCATGTGCCCTGACTGGGAATCGAACCTGCAATGCCTGGTTCGCAGCCTGCGCTCAATCCACTGAGCTATATCAGCCAGGGCTTTAAACACTGAACATTTTAATATTGCATTTTATTCATCGCTAGTACAATTAATCTGCTCTCATTGAATTGTTACTAATCTTTTTAGAGGCAGCAGTGTGATTGAGTATGTTTCATAATTTTGCATAATCTTGGTTCAAAGCTGTAATATAATTTAAAGTTGTCTCAGTTATATATTGCTGAATAACAAATTACTCCACAACTTAGTGGCTATAAATAATTGTGTTATTTTTCACAATTCCATCTATTTTCTAGGACTCAGCTAGATGCTTCTTCATTTAAAGTCCCTCTTTAACACAAATTTTACATAAAAGCTATTATATACAATGTTAATAGTGTCTAGGAAAAATTAAATAGGCTCTGAACCACATTCATGCAATGTAAAGTGGAGGAAGGAGAAAAGTTCCAGCACTAAATAATATTATTATTATCCATTTCACCAAGCACACCTTCTATGCTGATAATCAAAGTTATTAGGTAAAGTGGTTCTTTCTGCCCTCTCTACATTCTGTCCCCATATTATTGAAATAATAATGAGGAAAGCTCATTGTAAATGAAGTTTCCCCAAAATTTTCCCAGAATTGTGATGTGGAAGTAAACTGGTAAATTCTGCATATAATGTATAAAATCAGACCAGTATAAAGATAACTCCACTTTACATATAGTTAAGAAATGATGGTAAATATAATTACTCAGTTAAATCAAGAAAATCAAGATATAATTTTAAGCCATAGTGGGATAGTCAAGGTAAAAATCAGCTTTATCATAATCTATTGCAACTATTATACTAAAGCAATGAATACAGACTTTATTATAAATATCATATATTTTATATTATAGAAAGAAAATGATGTATATGAACTATAGAAAAAGGGGGGGTGTAAATATGCCAGGGGCCATTTTGAGTAGCAATCCGTACATAGAAACTAAAATGCTTAAAGAAAAAATGTATCAGAATACCTGATGAAATTAAATCTATGTCAACTACCAGTGTTAACCTAAAAATAAAAGACCAAAGTGAGAATCAACAAGCATTTTTTTAAGATCCAAAAGCTATTCTGGGAGCACTGATTCAGGCAGAAACTTAGTGTTCCAAGTAGGAGTTGATGGTAAGGGGTATTTGAGAAAGGTAAGGTGAACAATTATATAAATAGATAGAAGGGATTTCTAGGGGTGCAGATAGACTACATAATATACTAATTCTAAAGAAGGTATCTTATTTTCAGCCAGGAAGTTATAATAGCTTTTTTGTTGTTGTTATCTTTGCCAAGGGTTTGGGATATAATGCTGCTTTAGGTCCACTCCAAAGGTTATTTTGCCAAGTTTTGACATTCCAAGGCTTCGGGATGGCAGCTCTGACTCCATTTTAAAGTGGCTCCATTTATATTCTTTTTACATCAGTAATAACTTTCAATTCTCAAATTCTAAATATCCAAAGCTCAATCACTGATAATCCTATGCCTGTACTCTGATATTGAATGACAGTCCAAGACCAAACAAAGAATGTTAACTGGGCCAAAGCTGGAACTTATTTTCCATTGATGTACATCTATTCCAACTGATAAATAATATGCTTTGAGTGAAAATAATGAATCTCTCTGAGGGAACTGGAATGCAATGGTTGGTATTATTTTGCTTTTGACCAACCTATAAGGAGATAAATCCAGATAGATGGAAGAACCACATCATATTACTACATCAGCATCTAAACCCTTAGCAATTAGACAAAAGTCAGGAGAGGAGGCTTGTGCTCTCTCTGTTTATCTGTAGATAGGCTCTCCAGTACACAATCCACCCATGGAAAATGCTCAATAGGTATTCATTGTATGAAGGAATAAATGAAATACACTGATTTTATGTAAGTTGAACAGGTGACAGCCTACTGGAAAATTCTCTGGAATCACTTAGAATCACATGAATTTTAAAAAGCAAATTAGCTATCTCTTCAATGGGGGATGTCAATTCAATCACATGTTCATGGAGAGTGTCCATTCATAAGTGTATCTTCACCATCTTGCAAATTGATGAGTGATTGTCATTACAAGGGACATCATTCAAGCCCCATGAGCTTCGCTCCCGTATGTTCAGTATAACACAACGCTCACTTAAATCATTGGGTTCACCTGAATGCCAGAATCTGAAAGAGGAAAAAAAGATGGGAATGTGTCTTCAAATAATGAGAAGGTTAGGGTCAGTGAGAAGAGGGTTGAACTGTGTGGAATGCAAGGCAGACATGCCCAGTCATCTCTCCCCGACTTTATCATGCCGTTTTTTTCTCCATCTGTGTCTCTGGCATTTGCCTTGAAAACTGCGCCTATATCACTCAGTCATCTTATTGAACTAAACACTTTCCAGCAGATATTCCGGAGTCTCCCCTCTATTTGTCCATGCCCCATTCCAGGGGACTGTCGGTCCATGGGCTCCCTGGTCCCAAGTCTCACTGCAGTTTTTTTGTAATGTACTGCTTTTGGAGTCTAAAGAAGTATTTAATAATTAAGAATCTGCTGCTATGCCTGTTATCTTGGTCAAGTAATTTAATTTCCCTCATTTACATATCTAAAAATAAAGAATAGAGTAATATACCTGTATATTTCACATACAATATAAGAATAAAAAATGGTAACATACTAAAATGTACTAAAGTAGTTCAGAGTTTTAAAAGACCTATATAAATATGGGATATTATAAAACTATCAAAATTTAGTTCATTTGCTTTATGAGATAATAAATATTAACAATTGGTTATGCCTTAATTGACATGACTCTGTGTTTGTTTAGAGACATAAACATGTGTTTAAAAGCACAGACTTTGGTGTAAAATAGACCTGGTTTCAAAAACCATTGTCGCCACTGCTGGATAATATAACACTGCGTTATCTAAACTCTCTAAACTTAGATTCCTCAGCTCCACAGTGAGAAAGATAATGATGTGTACTTCATAGAGTTCTAGTGATTATTAAATGAGATAATAAATGAAATTATTTAACTTAGTGCCCAAGAGTTAACAGAAGGGTGAGATATTTTATTTTAATATCTGATAGTTTGGACACCCTAACATGCATGGACTCAGGGTTCCTTTATCTAGTACTATACTCACACGGCAGTTTCATTGTATGGTGTCCGGTCAACCCATTGCCAGGCTCTTTTCCCCTCTGGGTCTGACAGCCCCACATAATAAGCAAACTTTTTATCCAGCTTCTGAGTGATAAAATCCTGAGAGAGAAAAGAGAAGAGCTATGGCTTATGAGTATTCAGGTTGAATTGAGTTTCTTACGGCCTTGGGGAGAACAGAAGAAAAGGAGAGATGATCCAGCAAAAGCCACATGGGGGCCCTGCCCAGGAGTGTAGGCCTTCTCTGGCTGCACAGTACGGTGTCATTGACATCACTTGTGAGCCTGATATCTGTCTTAGTCTATTCAGTCTGCAATAACAGAATACCACAGACAGGATAGCTTACAACAACAGCAGTATATTTCTCACAGTTCTAGGGGCAGGAATTCCAGATCAAGGTACTCACATGGTTGAGCAAATCCCTCTTCCTAATTCATAGCTGGAACCTTCTGGCTGTGTCCTCACATAGTGGAAGGTGAGGTAGCTGTTTGGAGTCTCTTTTATAAGAACATTAATCAGATTTATGAGGGCTCCACATTAATGACCTAAGCACCTCCCAAAGATACCAATTTATGATACTATCACCTTTGAGAGTTAGAATTTCAACACATGAATTTGGAGAGGACACACATACTGGGAACATAGCAATGTTCAATTTCTATCATGATCATAACGAATTTTCACCTCAGACTCACTCCTCTCTTTTCTTCATCAAGAGAGGGAACTCTTTCAAATTAGACAAGAGTAAACTTTTGCAAATTAGATCATTTTCCTTTCACAACCTCACATTTTTTTATTTTGTTTTCCTATTTGACTTAATGCCACTTCTCTGTTAATGATTTATAAAATATTTACATGTTTAAATAATAAACTGATATGTTTCAGACTGAAATATTTTCATCCTTCCACTCATACCCCACATATTATATGTCTCCATTTATTTTGGGAGGGTTTAGTTTTATGGAAGCAGAAAAAAAGGCGTAGAATGACTTAAGAAGCCTTTCCTATTTTATTGAATGCCTTTGCCACAGACCAATATCTGAAAGCAATGAGAACCTCCTCCTTTGCCAAGAGAGGTGTACAAAATCCAGGCTGGGTTTTTGACACATTATCTATTAGAACGTACCTGTTCTTCCTTGGTGTTGATCACCAGCAGGTGAGCCTTTATTCCTAAGCAGTTCTTTTCACTCTCCATCCAATTTTTGTTTTCAGTAGAAACAAAGTAGCAATTTGACCTAAATGACTTCCATTTCTTTGGACAGCAGCTCCAGTATTGCTCTATAGTGACAGAAGACCATGTAGGTGCAATATAAGAAAAGTAATTTTCAAAACGTGTATTAAAATTAAGGACTGAGGAAGACGCAGTGGAGGCAGCGGCCCAAACCAGAGGGAAGGAGGAAGGCAGGAAGCCCAAGAGCCCAAGCCATAGTCCCAGGGCCAGAGACCCCTGTGCAGTGCAGCCCTAACCCTTGCTCTGATCCTCACAGTCGAGAGCAGAGTGGAGGGGTGGGCAGAGGTTGCGTAGCAGAGATCAGTGACCTGGACCAACAGATTGAGCAGCTGTGACACTGCAAACTCTTTGAGGAAAGCGAAGTCAAGGTTCTGTGTGCTAAGACCAGAGAGATCTTGGTAGAGGAAAGCAACGTGCAGAGGGTGGACATGCCAGTCACAGTATGCAGCAATGTTAAAGGACAATTCTATGACCTTAAATAGCTGTTCAGAGTGGGTGGTGATGTCCCTAAGACCAGCTACCTCTTCATGAGGGACTTTGTGGATCGTGGTTTCTACAGCATTGAAACATTAATCCTGCCACTGGCACTTAAGGTTCACTATCCTGACAGAATCACCCTGATCTGGAGCAACCATGACAGCCATCAGACCACCAGGTATAAGGCTTCTCTGATGAGTGACTGCATAAATATGGCCTGGTGACTGTGTGGCACTGCTGCACTGAGACCTTTGACCACCTCAGCCTGTCAGCCATCATCAATGACAAATCTTCTGCATGCATGGGGGCCTCTCCCCTCCATCTGGACACTTGCAGATCCAGACGATTGACTGAAAGCAAGAAGTGCCTCAGGGGATGGGCCCCTACGTGACCTGCTCTGGTCTTCCCCCAAAGACACAACACACAACAGGCTGGGAGTATGAGCCCACATGGGGCTAGCTACCTATTTGTCGATGACATAGTGGCCCAGTTCAGTACAGCCAACATTGACATGACCTGCAATCAACAACTGACATGATCTGCAGTGCCCACCAACTAGTGATGGAGGGTTACAAGCGGCACTCCGATAAGACTGTGCTTACTATGTGGTCGGAACCCACTACTGCTATCGCTGGGGGAAAGTGGCAACCGTCTTGAAAGTGGTTGACCATATCCAGAAAGATTTTATCATCTTTGAGGCCACTTCCCAAGACGGACAGGGCATCCCCTCTACAAAGCCCATGGCTGACAACTTCCTGTGACCCCTTCCACTTCTGCCCCCCCCTTCAGCCCTTCTGTCCCTCAGACCACTGTGTAGCTACCCTCTTCACCAGATGGAGGCTGGACATGGGGGTTATATTCCCTGATTTTCTCTCCCCACAAAGTTTTGGAGAGTGAGATCTTTCTCAGCTGAGGCTTGGAGCCTCAGCTCCATGCTCCTCTCCCTTCCCACCTGAACCCATGAAGTCTCCAATAATTTTTGTTTTCCCTCATTTCTTTCCTTTTTCTTTTGCCTGCCTGTTTTTAGGTAAAGATTTTGAGGAAAAAATAAATAAATTAAATTAAATTAAGGACCAAGGCAAATCACATGGAAACCAAAGTCAACTGTGTGGTTCTGGAATGCGGGATCACACCCATCACCTTCCCTGAAGACTGAACAGCATCTCCTATCACAGGAGATCCACTAGACTCATCCTCTCAATTCCACCAGAAGCTTTTTTAATGACTGAGTCTGGCAGGCAGCTGGTGGGTGGAAGCAAGTGGAGAGACATATCCTGGGATGCATTGGGATGTTTGCTGGCTGCCTCTGGGCCCGGTGCTGGTAAAAGCAGGCCTTGAAGCATTTTTCCTGTGTGCAGATAGGTCTAAAAAAGGCATACACAAACTGTGGATTGCTTATAGCTTCAGGCAGGTGGCCTAGGGCCAGGCAGCATTTGGCATTGGCTTGTGTCAGAGTCCCTCCCAAAGAGCCCAGAACCAATACTCCAAGTGGCCAGCATCAGAGCAAGACCCAACAAACTTCACAAACAGCATATCCAAAGACAGTCACAGCAGGC
>PVIA01018794.1:0-12113 GCA_004024845.1 Tonatia bakeri | reverse complement strand
TGCCCTGCATACCCAGGCCCATCAGTGTGGCCCACCCCCACTCAGCTGACTCCACTTGCTGGTTCTGGGCTCCCCACCACTCTCACCCCTGCAGCTGCAGGCTGCTCACCAGTAGTAGAACTCCAGAAAGCGCCCGCCAGGCACAATGAAGGGGTGCTGAGAATAGATCAAAGAGAACCGCTCTGGGTGGTGGAGGACCTCTGGCTTCACCTGAAGACAAGAGACAAGGCACAGGGAGCCTAGACCCCACCCCCTTTTCCCAGAGCCTGGAGGCCAGAGGAGGCTGGCCCAGTGGAGGCACTGGCAGCTGTGGGCTTTGGAGCCAGGAAGCTTGGGCTTGGGCTTGGGCTTGGGCTTGGGCTTGGGTTCTGCTGCTGCTCAGCCCTGTGGGCTCAGTCAAGGACTGGCTCTGGGAACCTGGACTGCTCACCCTCCACAGGCAGGCCTCTGAGTCCCTGCTGTGCTCTGATGCGGACCCCGGGCCTCGACATTGTGGACTGGGGAGAGACATTCACACAGACTACCAAGTCCTGTGGAGGAAAAGGGCGGGGGGCTTCGCTCCCAAGGGGAGCAAAAAGTCGCGGCCCTCCCCCACGACAGGCTTTTATTTCTATCTCTGGGCACATTACAGGATGGTCCTCATCTACCATGCACAGGTTTGCTTTAGGTGGTTACCTATTACAGAAAACAAAGGAGCCAATGCCGCTAATCACATCACAGAAGAGGGATATTTGCAAATGAAAAGGCAAAAGTGGTTGAACCAGTTACACTCATCCTTGGAAGGTTTAGCATAGATTCTAGGAAGTTACTTTGCAGTAAATGTTTGCTACAAATCAGGGTGAGGGAGTTTTTTAGCAAAAGCAAGACTCAAAACCTAACTGTGGGTGTGGGTCCTGTGCATCTCCAAGTGGGAGCTGGGCCCACACCATGCAGAACGGTCTCCTACAGTGCTCCATGGTGTGCAGGGGCCCCGACCACTTGGCCTGGCACCAGCAAGTACTCACCAAGCAGGGGCCACTACTAGGACCCAGGTTGGGGACCATTTCCACCAGCTCCCCAAGTCTCTGCCACCACCACCAAGCCAGGCCCAGAGACTCGGGCCCCCCCACTTTCTGGCCCAGGTCCCTTTCCCCAGTGAGGTGGCCATGTGGGTGAACTTGGCCGAGGGAGAGAGCAAGGGAGGACCAGAGTGGGGCTTGCTGTGTGTCTGTGTCAGGTATTTCTCTGTTCCTTCCCTGCTAGTTCTGTACGAGTGAGTATGGCTTTAGCGGGAGAGAGGTTTTCAGGGGAGCAGTGGAACGAGGCTCAGGTTTCCTTGGGGGCTGGCTGAGGAAGCAGCCCACACTAGCAAAGGAGCCCAGAGCTTCATCCTGCCTGTGGGTGTAAAGGCTCTGAGGCCTGGATGGGAGGACGGGTGCTGTGCAGCCTTGGGCAAGTCACTGCTCTCTCTGAGCCTCAGATAAAACAGAGAAAGTGCCAACAGAGGACTGTGCTGACCACAGGGCTGGGCCACAGTCAGCAGTAGCAATGATCATTCCTGAGCAGGGAAGAGAGTTCAGCAGGACAGTAAACAGTTTGTTACCAAGTGGTGTCAGAGACAGGATGGGGCAGCGAGGAGATGGCAGAGCAGGCTAGGTTTGCCTAGGGGGAGGCTGGTAGGGTTTCTGGGAGGCGGTGAGGAGTAACAAGTAGATGTTCCCCTGCTCCCTCTTAGAATTTCTTTCTAGAGAGGTATTTTTCAAGGACCCAAGCAGTGGGAGGCTGTGTTCTCAGGAAATGAGTCCCAGTCTTTGCTGTAGGGGCAGGGTGGACACCAAAATGGCACATCCCTCTCTCAGGCCCAGGACACTTTTACCTTCTTTCCCAGCCTCTTCCAGAGTTGGTGCAGCTGTACTGCCCATGCTCGCAGCTTGGAGTCTGAGATCTTCTGTAGGAACCGGGGGCTGGAAGGACATTGGCCCGGCAGGGTTCAGGGAGACAGTACCATTCAAAGGGCCCTCTCCTGTTTCTTGCCCAGAGTTATACCTATCTTTCCAGTCTTCAGGGATCCAGGGCTGCAGCTCCTGCCCCACTGCGTGGAAGTGTTCTTGGAGGAACACCTGCAGCTGCTCGGCGGGGATGCTATGGTTGTGGGTGTTGACCAGCTTGTTGAAGTGCTGCAGGACTTGATCTTGGCAACAGGCACAGGGAGGGATCAGTGGAACCCCATGAACCCTCCCTGATCAGATGCCCCTCTGCCTGGCCTTGCCCCTGCCATCTTTGGTGGAAGATTCAGAAGAAGGCAGAGCCCCCAGGTGCCTCACCTGGAGCTGACGACAGTGGCATGTCTACAAACTGCTTGTCGTCCTGGTAGAGTTTGGCCATCTGAACTTGATGCAGGAGCTCCCCATGGCAATAAATCTGGCTGCAGAGAGATTTGGGAGGGGGGAGAAGAGAGCTAGAGTCTGGGGTATGTTCTCTGGGCTGAGAAGAGTTGTGTGTGCCGTGTGTGTGTATGTGCACATGTGTGGTAGGGGCTTATGGGTGGTGGCACCATACAGGGCTGAGAGAAGTAGCAGGGTCTCTGTGAAGTAAAGGACCTAAACAGTTACCTGAGCCCACGTTAGTTGTTAATTTGAAACAGTAAGACATATTCAATGGATACAATGAGATTGCCACTTTAATAAGTGACACATTAGAATAAAATGGACCAATTCTCTGTTCAGTTGCCATGTGAAGACCCGACTAAAAGCCTGTGAGTTGCACCCACTGGCAATTGCTGAGATTTTTGGATCAGAAAATTTCCAGCTGTAGGATGAGGTATGAACCATTTGGGATACAATCACTAGTTTGCTATTGAGTGTTGATTGAAACTGCCTCTATGATTAAAGGACATAAAATATTCCTGAAACCTGAAATACCTATTGTATCTTGGGTGATGTCAGAGAAACACTGATAAAGAAGGCAGTGTCCCAAAAGAGTTCCTTAATAAAATTGAAATGGTTTGCACAGGGACACACTACTTGGCGAATGCAAGGGGGAACATAAGAGCCAGTGGCTTCTTTTCCTGCAGGGCTGGGACTTTGGAAGGACCTGAGGAGCCACCAGTAGGTGCCCAATCTCTAGTAGTGAGCAATCTCTATTGACCCAAAACAGCTACTTAATTTATTAATGGTACTTCCAAAGTAGTACAAAGTATTTTGTTTGAAAGGATACTGTACTCTGACTGACTGATAGAAAGCTTTGGCAAACTTAAGAACAAATCAACTCAGTGTGCTGAATTGCATGCTGTTTCCTTTGCAGTGATGGAAGAATTGAACAATAAAAGCTGCTGGGTTTAGGTTTTTATTGACTCATGGGCAGAGGTCAATGGTCTGGCAGATAGGCTGTGACACACTGAACCATTAAAGAAATGCCCATATGGAGCATAATCCAAGGAGATCACTATGGGAATTTAGGGGCACATTAAAGCAGCTTCACATACCTGATTGTAGATGAAAATGCTTAAAATACTATAAAATGCTATACTGGAACAGAAGATACTGTATGGATTTGAACAGCCCATAGTTCCAACATAGGTCAAGAGGTATCAAGTCAAATGAACATTAATGTGACATATGTCCTCAGAGTGATGGCTTGATAGAAAATTGGAAGAGGCAATTGAAACATTTGTTGTCCTAATGGGGAGAGATAAAAGCATGAAGGACTGACTTGCAAAATTTCCTATGTATGCTCCCATTCAACATGTGGAGGGGAGGTCCAGGGAAGGTCCCTACTGGATAGTCTTCTATTTTTGAGGGATTCTGAGGAGAGGTTACTGGTAAGACTATACAATTGTTTTCCACATCATTTGGACTTACTGTTTAACTACCTGATGCAGTGGTCCCCAGGACCAGGAATACAGCTACAAGGGCCAGAAGGAGGGATGATCCCTAAGCAAGAAAATGTAATTATACCTTTAATCATTTATGTCAGAATTCCTGAGGGCCCGATGGGGCAGGCCATGCCTACAGCCCCTTTCCCTGAACCAGACTGTCAGTGAGTGCAGCTACATTGCCTAGTAGCAGGAATAGCCCCTCATCCTGGACCTGTGCAACCCTGTCCTATCAATGGGAGGGGACTCTAAGGGGACACTGCTGGCACCTGGATCTGCACAGTGGTCAAACCTTATGTTTCCTCCCAAGGTGGAAATGTTTAGTACACATCAGTGACAAGTAGAAGGAGAACTACTAGCTGGGGGTAAGGAGATGATTAAATGGGTATGCAGCAAAAATGGGAAATCCAATATTATACTGGTGCCTAGAAGAGAGGATCAGAGGAAGGAGGTTAATACTGTCTTTAGAACGATTAAACCAGATGCCTGAAATGGTGAAGCCATTTATCCAGAAGGTGTCCAGGCATGTAATATGAAAAACTGAGACATTTATTGAAGAGGATATAAGATACAAGATATATTGTACACAGGACAATGACACTTCAGTCCCCTTCAAAGTAGGCATCTTGGGACCTCACACAGTTCTCCCAATGGCCATAAGCTGCCCTGTTGTATTTTACTGAGTCTCATTGATGGTCTGAAATTTCTTCCCTTTCAAAAGTGATTTTAATTTTTGGAAAAGCCAGAAGTCCCAGGGTGCCAAATCAGGGTTGTAGGGGGGCTGAGTCACCTGGGTGATTTGATGTTTCACCAAAAAACTCTGTATGAGACATGATGCATGAGCGGGCACATTGTTGAGATGAAGCGGCCAATCACCAGCTGCCCACAGCTATGACTTCCTTAATTATCTGAATAGTTTTCACCGAGGAATGTTTAAGCTTAATGTAAAATTTGATGCAGATTTGTTGCTCTACTTGGTCAGTCATTTAGAATGTGATGGCTAGACAGTGCACGTGCTCACTCAAAGGCATCTACCCTCACTGACTAGTACAGTGAAGTGGTCGTTGCTCACACATGTGCATTCCAGTCCACTCTCCTTTGCTGCCAGGTTATATTGATGTCATGCAAACCATTCTCGTTATATTAATAATGGTTGGACTTTTTTGGGACAGATATAGTATGTTTGCCATGAGCACACCCGCCTTTGGAACCTGACAAAGTTGAATGGAGGCCTGCAGTTCTGAGTGTCATTGCTCTGGGGGACATTTTCATATTAGGATATGATGATTAGCTAGACTAATGGTTGATGACTAAAGAGAACTCTAGGAAAATGCCAGTGTTTTTTGACTCTAAGTTTTCAGGTTCCTGGACGAGAAAAGTCCAGTCTAGAGCAGGTGTCTGTTTCTGTAGGACTCACTGTAGCCTTCTGTAGGACTGAGTCTCCCAGCATCAGTCCCCCTTGCCAGCTCTGTGCACGTCATTTCCCCCAGAGAACCTGCCTGATGACCATCTATAGTCTGTCTCTCTTGTTGGTGGATAGGACAGTTCTTACTAGATTTTGTGCCTCAGAGAGTGTCAGTGGAATATATTCAGACCCAGCCCACTGCTGCGTTGCTGCGGGCTCCCAATGTCCCTTTAGTTCAGGAGCCAAAGTGGCTGTCTCACAGGAGTACACTTGCTGGCTCCAGTTAACTTCTTTTCTTCTAAAGGATGATTTATTTGATTATTTATTTATTTATTTTTAGAGAGAGGGGAAGGGAGGGAGAAAGAGAGGGAAACATTGATATGTGGTTGCCTCTCCTGTGACCCCTACTAGGGACCTGGCCTGCAACCTAGGCGTGTGCCCTGGTTGGGAATCGAATCAGCAACCCTTTGGTTCACAGGCCGGCACTCAATCCACTGAGCCACACCAGCCAGGGCTCCAATTACCTTCTGATCAAAGAAGGGGGTTCTTCTGATAGGAATCAATGTCATGTATTTTACTATGTCCCTGACATTCCCATCATGATTTCCATAGGACTGTGCAACATAAGGGCATTATTTTTTTTTTTTAAAGATTTTATTTATTTATTTTTAGAGAGGGAAGGGAGAGGGAGGGAGAGAGAGAGAAACATCAATGTGCGGTTGCTGGGGGACATGGCCTGCAACCTAGGCATGTGCCCTGACTGGGAATCGAACCTGCGATGCCTGGTTCGCAGCCCGCGCTCAATCCACTGAGCTACGCCAGCCAGGGCTATAAGGGCATTATTTTTATAGACCAATTTTCCTTTGCTCTTCTGCCTGACCATATGACCAGGTCATAGGACACTGACTGTGAGTAGGTAAAACCCAAACACAGTAGCAACCAGTTTATAATCCATGTAATTCATCTCAGCAAACAGATTTGATTTTATCATCTTTAATCAGAGTGGCAGCCTTCCAGACAGTGTGTTCTCTGTTCACCTTGGCACTGCCATCCGTAAACCATCAGCTCCTTTCTGGTCAATTGAGAGCTGTTTATTGGGCACTGTCCAAGTGGCAATAGAGTCTGGCAGCTCATCGGGTTGTTCCGAAGTCAGTCCCGGGGAAAAGAGTACTTGCTGCGGAATACACCGAGTAGGTCTACATTCCCCTAGTAGTACGTCTCTGCATAAACCTGTTCCATTTTATTATGGAACACTTCTGGGCACTGCCCTCCCCCTAGAACATTTATATCACTCAATATATCATGGGTAATTCAAGTTTCAAAGTGATCATAGGGGCAGTTTCAATTAATGTCTGATAACATGCTACTAATTGCCCCTCAAATGGAAATTGTCAATTCTTTAGTCCAAAGTCCCAACAGTCATGCTGGGAGGTGCCCACAGGTTTTTGCTGTACTCCCAGTCTGTGCTGCACAGGAGGCTATGATCTATGTGGACTCTGACAGTCTTACTGGTTAATCATTTGCAATGCCCAATTAATATTGCTCAATAGGCAGATTTACATGCCTTTTGTTTTATAGTACTAGATAGTGGAAATGTTCCCTGGTCAGTCACAATATCCATCCCTGTAACACATTTAGGTGAAACAGATGCAATCACTTCACGTAACTGTTCAAACATACCAGTTTTTATCCAGACTTTACCTTAGTTCTATCAGCCCTTGCGTTCTGAATTGTGACCCTGTTAGGACTTCACCAACAGGTTTTGTTTTACAATACTGGGTAGGCGAAGTGTTCCCTACATTTGGGTGAAGGAGAAACAACCATGTGACATAACATCTGTTCAAACATTCCAAATTTCACCTGAACTTTCACCTTAATCTTTTCAACTTTTGCATTCCGTTATCCTCTCAATTTTACTGTAGCCCCTGTTAGGGCATTGCCAGTGGCTTTCAGTACCACAGGGCACAGGGTTTTCACGCCATGGAGTCCAGAAAACTCCTCTGATCTCCAACCATTTTGCCCACTCATATGCCTAAAGCTTTGAGTGCTCAGCCGGGGACAGATCTAAAGGATTCTGACCCTCTCATCAAGCTTTATCTTGATTACATTTCAGGACAATTGTCCCAGCAGACTGGAGGTCAGGTCTCTTATTGTCCTCTTTGCTTTTCTGTTTTCTAAAGTTCACCAAAGGAGGGAGAATAAAGCAGATTCATTTATGGCCCTTTCATTTTTGGGGGGCTCCCACTGGTTCACTCAACCTCTAAGAGTGCTGCATTAAGACTTTTGTTTTGCCCTGGCTGGCGTAGCTCAGTGGATTGAGTGCGGGCTTCGAACCAGGCATCGAAGGTTCGATTCCCAGTCAGGGCACATGCCTGGGTTGCAGGCCATGTCCCCCAGCAACCGCACATTGATGTTTCTCTCTCTCTCTCTCCCTCTCCCTTCCCTCTCTAAAAATAAATAAATAAAACATTTAAAAAAAAAGAAAGAAAGTCTACATTTAAAAAAAAAAGACTTTTGTTTTGACCCTATCAACAGCTGCTTTATTCATCCCACTTCTTAGTAACTGCTTAAAGATTTCTACCCTGCTGGGATGAGTCCCTTGACTCTCCCCTTGCTCTGTGAATAAAGCAAACATTTCTTTCCTTTTTTTTTTTGCATATATTGTTTTTATTTAACCATTTATCAGTTAATAGACACCTGGGTTGTTTCTACCTTTTGGCTATTATAAATAATATTGCTATAAACACTTAAGTACAATTTTTGTGAGGATATATGTTTTCATTTCTCTTGGGTGTATACCTAGTAGTAGAATTGCTGGGTTATACACTAACATCATGGTTTGAGAAACTTCCAGTTTGCCAAAGCTGCTGCACTATTTTATTCCCGCTGGCAGTGTCAAGGGTTCTAATTTATCCACATACTTCGTCAACCCAACACTGGTTATCATCTGACTTCTTTGATTCTAGCTATCCTAGCTGATGGAAAGGGCTATCCCATTGTGGTTTCGATTTGCATTTCCCTGATGACAATGATATTGATCATTTTCAATGTGCTTCTTGGCCATTTGTACATCTTCTTTGTAGAAATGCCTACTCAGACCCTTTGCTCATTTTTAAATTGGGGTATTTATCTTTTTATTGTTGAGTTGTATGAATTCTTTATATATTCTAGATAGAAGTGCCTTATCAGAAATATGGTTGCAACTATATACTCCCATTCTGTCACTTACCTTTTTATTTTCTTGACAGTGTCCTTTGAAGCACAAAAATTTTTAGTTTTAATAAGGTCCAATTTTTTTTTTTTTTTTTTTTTGTAGCTTGTGCTTTTGGCACCATCTGAGAATCCATGGCTAAATCTGAGTTCATAAAGATTTACCCCTATGCTTTCTTCTCAGAATTTTATAGTTTTAGCTCTTACATTTAGGTCTTTGACCCATTTGAGTTATTTTCTTGTATGGTATGATGTAAGGGCCCAATCTCATTCTTTTGCATGTGGCTATCATCCAGTTGTCCCAGTCCACTTGACAAGACAATTATTTTTCTACTTGAATGGTCTTGATACTCCTGTCCACAGGCACAAAAGTTTATTTATGGACTTTCCATTCCGTTCTATTGATCTAGATGTACATTGTTATGCCAGTAGCACACTGTCTTGATGACTGTGGCTTTGCAGTAAGTTTTGGGATTGGGAAGTGTGAGTCTTCCAGTTTTGTTCTATTTTTTCAAGATTGTTTCAGCTATTTCAGGCCCCATAGAATTTTGATGTGTATTTTAGGGGTAGTTTGTTGATTTCTACCAAGAAGCCAGGTGAGGTTCTGATAGAGATCGCATTGAATCTGTACATCTGTTTGGTACTGCCATCTTAACGATATGTCTCCTGGCTTGTGAACATGAGAAATTTTTCCATTTATTTAGGTCTTCTTTAATTTCTTTCAACAATTTTTATAGTTTCCACAGTATAAGTTTTGTTAAAGCAAACATTTCTTAATAACCATTAAAGAGGTCTCCCTGCTGGGATAAGTCCACTGACTCTCTCTGTTGTCTATCCTAACAGTTTTCAACTGATGTACCTCAAGAATTTTTAAAACATGCAATACCTGACTATTTAGTCAGGGGCACTGACCTCTTTTTCCTTAGGTTGTCAAATAAAAAATGACAACAGCCAACACAACAATAGCCACCCAGTGTGAACGACTGAAAATTATAACTAATTTTTTTTGTCAGATACACAAAAAAGTATTTTAGTAATTAGTTTATGTGTACCATGAGATGAAAAGAAAGTTGAAAATCTCTGGTCTAACCCATTCTCTTGGGAATCTTCTTTGTTATTTGTTGTTTCAAAATAACTTTTTTCTTGGGAAATGGATCTGAGGCCACTGGTAGGGGCCCTGAGATGGGAAGGTGAAATTTGGACTAGCCGGAATCTATCCTTGGCCCATCTGTCACTTTCAATTTTGCTATTATAGGAAACATTTACTGATTATTTTGTATTTTCTTTTTATTTTAAGATTTTATTTATTTATTTTTAAAGAGAGGGAAAAGAAAGCAGAAAGAAAGAGAGAGAAACATCAATGTGTGGTTGCCTCTTGCACGTCCCCTACTGGGGACCTGGCCCGCAACCCAGGCATGTGCCCTGACTAGGAATCAAACTGGTGACCTTTTGGTTCGCAGACCTGCACTCAATCCACTGAGCTACACCAGGGCCTGATTATTTTGTATTTTCTTATGCATCCAGTGAGCCAACACCCCAGGAGTTGGATCCATCATCTTTAAATTCCATTGGTAACTTTTACCTTTAGTAACTGATCACAGCACAACTGCTTTTTCAAACCATGGGTGACCCTGTGGCCATCCAGGAACTAAAGGATTCTCAATCCCTTCCTTTTCATCTCGCTCTTCCCAAGCCACATGTTTCAGTGAGTCAAGGTCATTCTAGTAAATCACGTGTTTTCTGACACCAACTGCAATATTGCAATATCATTCTGACACTAGTCATTTAGCTCAGACACCAGCACCAGGTCAAGGGCACAGTCCCCAACATGGCTGCCCTCATTCCAGGCACCTGTTGCAATTCCAGGGGTCCCCACGCTACCCCTACTTCTAAACAACTGGCTACAACTCCAGGTATTCATACAAACCCCTCGGGTTTCATATTTTGCTCTGCCAGATAAGTCTTTTTTTTAACTGGGGCCTTAGGACATGCCAGATACTTTATGCTAACAGTGTGATTTATGGTGGGGGCCAAGAAATACCCAGTGTCTCTTTGATCTTTAGAAACTTGGAGACTGAGTAACTAAGGTCAGTCATGTGGATGCTCCATCCCTCTGTAACTGGTCCCCAATAAAATCTGAAAAACAAGGTCCAGATGAGCTTCCAGGTTGGCCATACTTCATGGGTATGGTCATGCACTGTTGCTAGAAAAATTATGTGTCTGTATAAATTCACTGGGAGAAGATAACTGGAAGCTTACATTTTTTCTCTCTTGGACTCTGCCCTATATGCCTTTTTTTCCCCCCCAATCCTCACCAGAGGGCATTTTTTTTTTCATTGCTTTTAGAGAGAAAGGAAAAAAGAGAGAGACATCTATCAGTTGCCTCTCATATGCGCCTGGACTCAGAATTGAACCCATAACCTAGGTATGTACCCTCCTAACTGGGAACTGAACCTGCAACCTTTTGGTGATGTGACAATGCTCCAACTGAGCCACACTGGCCAGAGTCCAATATGTCTTTCCTGATTTTAATCTGTACCCTTTCACTGTAATAAACTGTAACTGGATATGACCATTTGGTGAGTACTAGGAAATCCCTGAAGCTGAGATGGGCTTAGGGACTCCTGACAGTCTTTTGTCCATACTTTTGGCAACCAATTTGATCACAGAGCCTTTTTGAAATTCCTGTTACAACTTCTCAGGATAAAATCTATGAATTATCCCAGACATGTCCTTTCCTTTTATATTCCAGAATCAATCATCAGCATTTAATCAGCTCAACCTCCAAAATATGTCCCATATAGAACCACTTCTTACCTTTCTGGTCCTGCCAATGAAGCCCAAATGCTGGTCCCCTCTTCCTTGGAGCTTCTGCCTCCTCCAGCCTATTCCCACTTCTGTCCCAACCACATAGGCCTTCCTCCTGGTCCTTGAACAATGACCTCAGGGCTTTTGCACTGCTGTTCCCATGCTGGACTGTCTTCTCCCAGCTCCGCACAGTATGGTTCTTTCCATAATTGTGCTCTAATGTCAGTTTCTCAAAGACACTATCCCTCCCCTTCTATCTGAAACATTCTCTATTCATCCACCCCCTTGAGTGGTTCCCTAATTTCATTTCACTTTTAATTGTGCTTCTATCACTATTTAGCTTCTATTTTCTTGCTTATTATGTAAGGTTGATGAAGGCAGGGGCCTCATTTTTCTTGTTCACTGCTGCAGCCCTAGAAGGCATAGAGAAAGCTTGATAATCCATGTTGACAAAGAAGGATGATGCCCTGTGAGTCTGAGAGGTAGGACAGGGCCTCTTCCCTTTATTATTTGGCAGTGGCAACTGTGGCTCTAGGAAGCAGTTTGACTTGTCCTTTGTCACAGAAGTCAGAGAGGTTAAACCTAGGATCTCCTTTCAGTTCCTTATACCCCTTCTCACTTTGAGGCTAGGTAAATTAAGCAGAACATTTCCTAGAACAATCCTGAGAACAGTCCTGCACAGTTCAAGGAGCAGCTTGGAGGGAGGGTAGAAAGGAAGGCTTGCAGCAGGCTCTTCCACTATGCATAGGCCAACCTCAGGCAGGATCTTTCTCCACACTAGAGGTCAGTGCCCGGCAGAGAGCCTGCTACATGAGGAAACTGAATTTCCTTCCCTTC
>PVIA01018793.1:0-11933 GCA_004024845.1 Tonatia bakeri | reverse complement strand
ATACAATCATCAACAAATGAATACATAAATAAGTGGAAAGACTAATCCATGTTTCTCTCTCTCTCTTTCCCCCCTCTCTCTCTCCAAAAATCAATAAATAATTCTTTTTGAAAAAAGTAAATTTGTAAAAATAATTCAGTATGCTATGTTTGTGGGTGGTGTGTCTTGGCAATGAAAGAAGCAAATGCTCAAGCACTCTATAAATTTAATGTAATAGTGATTATACTCTAGTAGGGTATATATTTTTAGATAGTGGAAGGATAAATTTAAAAAACAGACTATTATTTTTTATTAAAAATAATAGTTAATTATGAGAAATATTTTAAAAATATAAAAGAAGGGCCACTCATTCTATCAGATTTAGACAAATCTAACCCTTTACATTGAAATTATCAAGAATAAAGCACAGGCAGATTTAAATAGAACAATGGGGTAAAACAAAAAAAATCCAGAAACACTCTATAGATAGTTTATAATAGAGTTGACATAAAAAATTACTGTATTTTGTCATGTATAATGCACATCATGTGTTAGGCCCAAACTTCCAAGAAAGAAATATCTTTTGTTTTAATTTTTTAATTACATTATTCATTTATTTATATTCAGATACATGTTTTTGGTATTATAAAGGAATTTTAACACTTATTTTTAACATATTATGGAACAAGAAATTTTATGTAACAAATGATTACAAAACACAAGAACAGATACAAGGTATTTCAGATACTACCCATGTATAATGCACTCTTTATTTTTCCTTAAAAAATGTCAGTAAAAAAGTGTGCATTATACACAGCAAAATATGGTAAATGGAAAAACACATTTTATATGGTAAATTATATTGGATAAATTGGCTTATCTAAATGGATGATAACAGATCTTTAGCTCACCTAAATTATTTTTCCAACTAATTTAATTAAAAAATTTTGTTGGGGAATAGTTAAGGACAAAATGAAGCTGGAAATACAGAAATTTTTATCAGCTCATGTTGTATAAAAAGTTTTATGTGAAAGAGTTAAGCCATTTCTCATGCATGGGTGACACCAATTAATGAAGGAGAAAACCTAAAAGTTAACTATTGTTATACAATTAATGTTATACAGTTGATGGTATAAAGTGCTAAACAATGTCCATGTTTTCAAAAGTTCAAAATTATCTGTATAGAGTTACAACAGTATGGTTCGCCTATAAAACAGTTATTTCATATTGTTTGCTGAAAGAATTGCCTTGGCTTTGGCTATAAGGAAGAAATCCCTTGTGGTTTCTCAGTGGCATCCTATCACTTTTGACATTGTCTTTGCCCACAGGCTCTGTCCAGATTAAACAACATGAAGGAGAGAACAGCTTGGTTTGCAGGGGATCACATACTGTGGGTGTTTCCTCTTAATATGCCTGCAATCTTCATACAGTATAGAAGCTGAGCATTCCCTATGTGTGGTTTGTAAGCGCATTTAGCAAACAAAGGTTCTGCACCCAATTCCAGTGCAGTGGGTGAGGGGTTTTGCCCCGACACTACCAAGTAATTCTCTGACACCAACTCAGTGTCTTGCAGTTCAACTCAATTCTGGCACTATCTACCAGGAAATAATTCCAGATACCACAGGTTACCCAGTTCAGTCCTATAAGGCCATCCCCAACCACCTACAGACACAGCCAGAATAGATCAGAGATTCTAACAATCCCCTCCTTGGCTTTGATTAATTTGCTAGAGTGACTCACAGAACTCAGAGAAACATTTTACTTACCAGATTACCAGTTCTTATAAGAGGATATAACTCAGAAACAGCCAGATGGAAGGGATGCCTAGAGCAATGTATCAGAAAAGGGTGCAGAGCTTTCATGCCCCCTCTGAGTACTCCACTCTCCCCAAATCCCCATTTGCTCATCAACCTGCAAGCTCTCCAAACCCAGTCCTTTGAGCTTTTATGGAGGCTTCATTACAGAGTAAAGATTCATGAATTTAACCTATAGCCCTCTTCCCTCCTCAGAGGTCAAGGGATGGGACTGAAAGTTCCAACCCTTTGATCACATGGTTTTGTTCCCAGGTAACCAGCCCCCATCCTTAACTGTATTCCAAAAACTGTCCTAGTAACATAACAAAATAATTGCCTTATTAACATAAACTCTCTATCGCTCTCATCTCTCAGGAAATTCCAAGGGTTTTAGGAGTTTTGTGCCAAGAAGGGCACAAAGACAAATATATATATATATATATATATATATATATATATATATATATATATATATATTTCTCATTGTAAATACAATATCACATCAGGATATCCATTTTTTGAAGAAAATAATAAAGGTTCACAATAAACTCACTGTAAATAGTTCAATATGCTGCTTAGTTTAATAATCACACAGTCCTGTTTATAAGGTAAATGGAATGAATGAGAAAAAAAATTTTCAGAATCTAAGTTTGATGTCTCTATTTCCTAGATGAGAGTCTAAAATCTCTTATTAACTTCTTTTATTGCTGCATCTGGTGGTACACTAATTCCATCTGAAGTTTGGAAGAAAATACCCTTAAGGCAAGATCTCTATGTCTTTCTAGTTGTGTGATCCAAAGGAAGTCATGGAAAAATCTGAAAACTCAGTCTCCTCATGTTAGAGTCGGCAGTTATTTAGGTATTAACCAAAAAGGGAGGGAGTCAACAGAACAGTCACCCCCGGGAATAATGGGTATTGTTCCACCAAATGGAACAAAACATCTTGGTTTTTCCACTGGGCAGTGAAGATAGTTTTATAGCCATACAAGGGGTGGAGGTGGGGAGGTAACCAGTATTGTTCTGCTGGATCAATGGAAATGGCCAGGGTGAGGCCTTTCTACTTGGTGCATGCACAGTAGAAGCCAACATGACAACCATAATAGGGGGAGAGCAAAGCATGGGGAAAGCATGGAATTGCGGAAGGGCACAAGCCCCAGAGAATCTAGGAAAGAGATTGGATAGGGAGAGTGCACCAGGACAGGCCTGGGGAAAAGCCAGGAAAGAGATTGGGTAGTTTGAAAGAAAGCCTGCTTTTTCTCAAACCCAAGGAAGTGTATGGACGTTGGACAAAGAATCCAGTGTGAGCCTTTCTTCTCTCGGGCTTGTACTTTTTGCCTGTTTTTCTCCTAAACGTTAAAGGTCCTTATGTGACCTGTATCCAGGGAAGCAGCAACCAGCAGTGGAGGACTTTCCTTTGCCTTGTAACTTCCTTTCCTGAGTCCATGCAGGCCCTACCCTGTAGCTTCCCTGCTCTCTGTCTCTCTGAGTATACGGTCACTTTTCACTCTAATAAATCATGTTACTATCACTTAAAACTTCTCCTACGTGTGTGTTGCTGAAATTATTTTCCCTTGACACTGCCCAAGAATCTATTTCCTCCCGTAACACTCATATGTAGAATTGTGATAATAATTTCTACCTGAAAAGGATGTTGTATAGTTTAAGTGATAACGTATGCATAACTTAATGTTTGCTATACATTTTGCAAAAGTCTAAATACTTGAAGGCAGTTCCTATGGAGATAATGATTTCTACCACAACCTAAAGCCAGAAACCTAAATGCAGTTGAAATTTTCAGTAGTAAAATAATTTTCATGCTTCTCAGAGATAATTGAGCTTTATTTAAAGAACACACTTTAAAAATTCTTAGAGATATGAATTATTAATTATTCACTGGTTTTGGTTATACAACTTAGTGGATAGACAGTCATACTTTACGTAGTGTCCCCCCAGTATTTCCAATACCCTACCTATTGACTGTATTTCCTGTGCTTTACTTACTTCCCCGTGACTCTTTTGTAATACCCAATTTGTGCCCGTTAGTCCTTTCACCTTTTTCACTCAGCACCCCAAGCCCCACTCCCCTCTCACAACCACCAGTTCTCTCTCTGTTATCTATGACTTTTTCAATTTTGTTTATTTATTTTGTTCTTTAGATTCCACATATAAGTGAAATCATATGGCATTTGTCTTTCTCTGACTGACTTATTTTCACTGAGCATCCATCCATGCTGTCACAGGTGGTAAGATTTCATTCTTTTTTATGGTCACATAATATTTCATTGTATAAGTGTACCACAGCTTTTTTATGAGCTTGTCTATTGATGGCACTTGGGTTGCTTCCCTAGCTTGGCTGTTGTAAGAACATACATTTGATAAACCTTCTATTTCATTTCTATATGAGGTGATAAGATTTACCCTAGTGAAATTTCTATGCTCCTTCATCTCTTTCCTTCCCATAAAAAGATTTAAACATTATAGGCAGATCTAAGTAGAAGAAATACCATGTCCCTCTATTATTCAGTGATTCATGGTATATGATTTCATAAATTTCTTGGGATTTCTATACCCTTAGCTGTGCCCTCCTCACATGCTATGGAAAATAAGCCATGACAATATTGCTCTTACTGCTTAAGCCTTGAGCACATTTTGAAAACCCACAATGACCCATAATGTAGGCCAGGTATCAGTCTGCACATCTGGGATCATTCTACTATACATGCCTCTGTATTAATTTGTGTACAACTTTTTGTGTGTGTTTGTGTGTGAAGTTCTTTTATTTTTATTATTTTATTTATTTTATTGTTGCTCAAGTACAGTTGTCTCCATTTTCCCTCCACCAAAAATGGAGCTGCCTTTTGACCTGGCAATTCCACTGTTGGGATTATACCTTGAGAATCCTGAAACACTAATTCGAAAGAACCGATGTGCCCCAATGTTCATAGTGACACAATTTACAATAGCTAAGTGCTAGAAGCGACTTAAATGCCAATCAGTAAATGAATGAATCAAACAACTATGGTACATTTATACAATGGAATGCAACACAGCAGAAAGAAAGAAGCAACTCCTACTCTTCCCTACAGCAGGATGTGAAGCCCTTTTACATAAAAATTAGGAGTGGTTTCAAAACCAAATCCTTCAGTTTGCCTTTCCTTCAAGTTTCCGCATAATCTGGATCCATTTTTGTGCCCACTCACTCTCTACTGTGAACAACCTGATGCGGATTTTGTCCTCAGTGATGCTCTTTGCTATCTTTGCTTCGTAGGTCTTCTAGACATCCATTAGTACACTTACACATGCATGCAAACACACGAACACACCTGTTTTTAGTGGAACAGTGCTTTCGGGCCCCTGGGTCCAATCATGACCTTATTCCCTGACAGTGGCCCGGAGCATATCATGACATTTCATTCTGTAAATAGTGTGTTGCTGTGATCACAAGCCTTCCTGGTTAAACTGTGATCATGGGGATAATGTTGGAAAGCATTTTTAAAAAGTTACACTATAATTTGTGTCACATTTCCTTGTAGATATTTAGCATAGGGAGCTTATTGGGGTCCCAAAGACAATTGTCACCCTTGAAGTGAAATTTGGTTTCTACTGCCTCTCTTATACATGTTATGACAAAGGAGCACATTTATGAAAAAAAAAAATCCTGAAACTGAAAACAAATACCAGATACCGGGCTCTACAGGCAGCCATGTAGCCAAACACTTCACCAATTTGTTTAGTGTTCAGATTCACTAACATTTACATCTTTATTTGAAATGAGTGAGGCAATATCCTCTATATTTTATGAATTAAGCTTTGTAAGTAATCAGGGCTGATTCCATATATTGTTAAATTAAGGACACACAAGTTTTTTCCCCTGCTTTGCAAATGTGTATAGACATAGCAGTGAAACAATAAGACATTTAAAACCACTTGCAGTTCAGCAATATTTACCTTGCAATGAATGATACTGGACCCTTTGGTTGCTTTGTAGATTATTTTAATGATTGATTCAAGATAAAAGTAAAGAAGTGAAGAATTTTTAGTTTATGTAAGTTATATGGGGAAAACAAACATCAGAAAGCAGGGGAAGGAGTTAAAGAGAGAAAGAGGGGTCCAGGTGTGTTTCAGCTGAATAATGTCAACCTAAGTACTCTAAATCACAAAGCTTTATGATCCATATTGATGGGGCAGGTGTTGAACTAGACCTTTCACTGCAGGAGTAAGAAAATTTAAAACAATGTTACTTCAGGATGTACCAAGACAGGAGTAGGTGGCATGGATATAAATATCTGATGCCCGTATATGATTAGTGAAAAATTAGGATCTCAAGTATAATTAAAACCAAATGAAATTCAGCAGAAGCTGCTGAAGCAAATTAAGGTGAAAGATGCAATCCAGTGGACATTTCCTCAGCATTACATTCTAGTTGAAACAACAAAGGTTACGTTATCTCTGGGTGACAGAAACAACTGGCTTTGCACAGCAGTTTGACTGATGGGTGGTTGCATCCATGCACATCCTTTAGCATTTTACAGTTAGTGTACTCATCGTAGTAGATGCAGGGGTTAGCTGGAAGGAAAAACATGGTTACACAACATTACTCTCAAACAATCACAGTCACGGGGGAAAGAGATCATCTCCCTAAAGATATGAACATACAATTTATTAATAACTAATAATTTTTATTATGATGAGCTAATAAAATTAGAATGGAAAACAGGTAAGGATTCTGTTATTTTAAAAAAGAGTATGAAAGTAAGGTCTGTAACTAAACAGATTTCCTTAGTCACAATTTTTTTTTTTCCTTAGGACATATCTAAGCAGATTAGAGATGAGTCATCTTTATCAACTAGAATATCATTTTGAAACCATCAACATCGTACACTATGAATAATAAAGTGCTAAAAGTTTTATTTATTCACTGTACTCTGCTTATTTGATGTTGTGCCATTTAATAGGTGGGACATTGCTTAGGATTATTAAAATTCATACACACCTATATATGCTAAGGTTTATTTCTGGGCTCTCTATTCTGTTCCATGGGCACATGTCTATCTTAAACCAGTACAACACTGATCACTGTGGCTTTGTAGTGAGTTTTGAAATCAGAAAGTGAAAGTCATCTAGCAGTTTTTTAATGAAAAATTAATATGTAGCCAATTAAAAATTATATAAAATCTACATATAGAATACCCACATTTCTCAAATAATCTCTTTACCCAGAGAATTTCTCAAATAAAAATGCAGTGGGTTCTATCCTACAAACAGGCATATACATACATCAATATTTCTTTAAATAAATTATCCATCATTATTCCATTGTCTTCTGCTATGTGATATTTTAGAAAAATATGATGTGATGGATTTTTTTATGTAACATGTTTTTTCTTTGACTTGTCTAAGGTGTTTTCATTAATATTTTTTCTTTTATTCTTTACTCTCCTTGGTTTTATTGAGATATAACTGCTATATAACATCGTATTAGTTTAAGGTGTACAACACAATAATTTTACATATATATATATATATATATATATATATATATGTGAATACTGTGTGTGTGTATGAGTACTATATATGGCAAGTTGTCTTTATCCATTTATCTGTCAATAGACTGATTGTTGTTTCCATGCCCTGGTTATTGGTAATAACAATAAACATGAGGGTGCAGGTATCTTTTTGAGCTAGTGTTTTCAGTTTCTTTAGATAAATAGATAGGAATAGAGTTACTGGATCATATGATAGTTCCATTTTTAATCTTTTGAGGAACTTCCATACCATTTGCAATAGTGACTGCACCAGTTTACATTCTCATCAACAGAGTACAGGGGATTCCCTCTTCTCCATTTCGCCATCACTTGTTATCTCTTGTCTTTTCCATAATAGTCATTCTGACGGGTGTGAGGGAAAAACTCACTGTGGTGTTGATTTGCATTTCTCTAATGATCAGTGATGTTGAGTGTCTTCTATGTCCGTGATAGGAGAGAGGGTCAGAGGATTAAGGGCAGTCACTGTCTTCTTTGGAAAAGTGTCTATTTAGTTCCTCTGCCCATTTTTAAATTGGATTGTTTGTTTTTTTGCTGTTGAGTCATATGAGTTCTTTATACATTTTGGATATTAACCCTGATTCAAATATATGATTTGTCAATATTTTCTCCCATTTATGTTTCCTTTTGATTCTGAGAGCTTTCTTTGAGATGCAGAAGCATTTTAGTTCGATGTAGTACTACATGTTTACTTTTGCTTTTGTTGCCTTTGCTTTTGGCATTAAATTTTAAAAGTCACTCCCAAGATTGATTTCAAGGAGATTTCCCTCATGATTTATTTTATGAATTTTATGGTTTCAGGTTTCATGTTCAAGTTTTTAATCTACATTGAGTTAATTTTGTATACGGTGTAAGATAGTGGTCCTGATTCATTTTTGTTCACAAGGCTGTCTAGTTTTTCCAGCACCGTATATTGAAGAGACTATCCTTTTCCCTGTATAGTCTCTTCAGAATACTTGGCTCCTGTATATACTTGGCTATTTGTTGTAAATTAATTGACTACATATTCATTGGTTTATTTCTGGCCTTTATCTTTTGTCCCATAGATCTATGTTTCTGTTTTTATGTCAATACCATACTGCTCTGATGACTAAAGTTTGTATCATAGTTTGAAATCACGAGTGTGATATCTTCAGCTCTATTCTTTTTTCTCAAGATTGCTTTGACCACTTGAGATCCTTTGTGGTTTCATGCAAATTTTCTGATTAATAGTTCTATTTCTATGAAAAATGCCAATACAATTTTGATAAGGATTGCATTAAGTCTGTAAATAACTTTGGATAAAATGTACATTTTAACAATATTAATTCTTACAGTCCATAAGTATGTAATATATTTTCATTTTCCATATATTCTTCAATTTCTTCATCAATGTGTAATACTTTTCAGTTCATAGATTTTTTACATTCTTAGTTATTTCTATTCTTAGGTATTTTATTCTTTTTGACATAACTGTAATTAGGATTATTTTTTTATTTTTTTCTGATAGTTTGTTATTTGTGTATATAAACAGAACTAATTTTCATATGTTGATTTTGCATCCTGCAACTATATTGAATTCAATGATAAATTCTGACAATTTTGGTAGAGTTGTTAAAATTTTCTATACACAATATCATACCATCTGCACTTAAAAAGTTTTACTTCTATATGCCATAATAAGGTCAAGCAGGTAGGGAAATTACACAGCAGCAAGAAATGTGAGAACACTGGTAACTTGAAAGCACTATGTCTAATTTAAGGTCTGCAGTAAGAGAACCCAGAAATCCTTTATTGCACATAGAAAAATTTATACTTACGTTCATATTTTATCTAGGTTGCCCCTGCTGGGACCTTTAAAATTTAGGTGGACACTTGATTTAGACCTACACATTCTAATTCCCATTCTAATAGATTAAATCAATGGTCTGGGTCACTCAGGGGAGAAGTGAAAATCAAATAATGTTGATCTTTCCTGTTAAATGATTGAAATAAAAGTTATAGGAAAATGCAATATTATTAGATGCTTGATTTAAAGGACTCATGACACCTGATTCACCAGTCAACATTAAGCAAACTAGCATGTAAAACTTACTACAAAGTTTATCTTCACAGTCATTTGGACAGTCTGCACATGCATGTCCCATTTTATAAGGTTGATACTTTGTCTCAGGCTCATTTCCCCTGGAAAAAAAAAGTGGTCTAATAAAATTGAAGTTTGAAAAAGACATAAAATATACTCACTATTTACAATCAATTTTACAATCAATTTTTGAAAACCACTTTTATATAACAATGATAATCTTTAAAATGGGTTTAATATTTCTAGACTTACAATAGGATAATTTGTCTCTTTAAATGTATGACTGGTAAATGTGGTGTCCTAAGAATACTTTGAGGCAGTTTGTAGCTCTTTGGAAAGTCAAGTCCTAAATAGCACAGCAGCTTTAGGGCCATGTACAATAGGAAACTTTTCTTTATACCCGTAAGAACTTGATTAACAGTCATGAAAAATTAGATGTTCTTAACAATGCTAACAAAAGTTTTGGGTCAAGATGGAAGGATAGGCAGACATGCTTCACCTCTTCTCACAACCACATCAAAATTATGACTAAAATATAGAATAGCCATCATTTAGAACCATAAGAAATCGAGTTGAATGGAAGTCCAACAACTACAGAATTAAAGAAGCCACATTCACTGAGACTGAGATGACAAGCTGGAGCCATATCTGAGACTCCATCAACCTGGCTAACACTGTTTGACCAGCCTTGGAGACCCCCAGAGACTCTATCCCACCCAATTTATAGGCCCACCCAACCTGCATTTTCATAAAAATAACTGGTGTTGGCTCATGCTTCACAACTTCTTAAATCCTATCAAACAAGCAACAGCTGGCCTCAGTGAGCCCCAGGCCCTGCACTAAAAGCAACCAGCCTAGATTCACAGTTTGGCTTCACTTGGGAATCTCCAAGCCCAGCACAAGTAGCAGCCATCTCAGATTGCTTTATAGCTCAGGAAGGTTGAGCCCAAGCAAAACACAGGTTGGGGCTGATCTTGGTCTGCACCACCTGAGAAATTCCAGGGCTAGTGCAACCAGTGGACAGCTACGCACCATAACAGGGTACCAACACCCTGCCCTGCACAACTGATCCTCCATGGAGGGTGGAGGTTGGTGGTAAGTGGTCCAAGCCAATCTGTGCAACTGACTGGCCTGGGTAAATCCCTCCCATTGATCTGCTAACACTAACCAAGGCTTAACTACAAGAGGAAGGTATCCTGAGCCCACACAAAGGGCGTACCTCAAGTGCCCAGCTTGGTGACAGGTGAGGCTGTGCAACTGGACCTTACAGGACACCTGCCACTTTAGGCAACACTACCAAGACATAGAGTTAAGGCAGCTCTACCTAATACATAGAATCAAACACAGGGAGGCTGCCAAAACAAGGGGAAAAGGAAATATGGCCCAAATGAAAGAACAGATCAAAACTCAAAAAAAAAAAAAAAAAAAAAAAAAAAAAAAAAAAAAAAAAAAAAAAAAAAAAAAAAAAAAAAAAAAAAAAGAAAGAAAGAAAGAAAGCTAAACAAAATGGAGATATCAGATGCAGAATTCAAAACACAGGTTATAAGAATGCTCAAGGAACTTAGTGAGGAACCTCAACAGCATTAAAACAAATCCAGTCAGAAATGAATACACTCATTGAAAAAAAGAATAATTTACAGGGAAACAACAGTACAGTGGATTAAACCAAGATTCAAATCAATGCTATGCAGTAACATAAGGAAGCAAAAAGAAAAAAAATCAGAACAATAAGAAGAAAAAAGAATCACCCCCGCCAAATGAGGATATTATAAGTAGCCTCTGGAACAACTTCAAGCCGTTCAACATTCACATCATAGGGGTGCCAGAAGGAGAAGAAAAAACAAAATATTGGAATTCTATTTGAAAAAAAATGAAAGAAAGCTTCACTAATTTGGTGAAGGAAATAAACACGCAAATCCAGGCAGCATCTCAGACAAGAGAATGCTTAGAGAATCCCAAAACAAGATGGATGCAAACAGGCCCACTCCAAGACACATCAAAACTAAAATGCCAAAGGTTAAAGAGAGAATCTTGAAGACAGTGAGAGAAAAGCAGTTAGTTACCTACAGGGGAGTTCCTATAAGATTGACCGCTGATTTCTCAAAAGAATCTTTAAAGGGTAGAAGGATTTGGCAAGAAATATTCAGTCATGAAAATCAGACACCTACAGCCAAGATTACTTTACCCAGCAAAGCTATCATTTAGAATTGAAGGGCAGATAAAGAGCTTCCCACACAAGAAAAACCTAAAGAAGTTCATCATCACCAAACCATTATTTTTTAAATATATTTTATTGATTACACTATAACAGTTGTCCTATTTCCCCCCCTTTATTCCCCTCTGCCCTGTACACCCCCTCCCACTTGCATTCCTTCCCCATAGTTCATGTCCATGGATCATATATATAAGTTCTTTGGCTTCTACATTTCCCATACTATTCTTAACCTCTCCCTGTCTATCTTCTACCTATCATTTCTTCTACTTATTCTCTACCTGTTCCCCCTCTCTCCCCATCCATTTCCCTGCTTATAACCCTCCATGTGACCTCCATTTCTG
>PVIA01018792.1:0-11910 GCA_004024845.1 Tonatia bakeri | reverse complement strand
TCTCCATTGAACTCTCCTGTGAGGCTGGGA
This sequence comes from Tonatia bakeri, assembly GCA_004024845.1. Classification (NCBI taxonomy): domain Eukaryota; kingdom Metazoa; phylum Chordata; class Mammalia; order Chiroptera; family Phyllostomidae; genus Tonatia; species Tonatia bakeri. Next base: position 11,880 of record PVIA01018792.1, on the reverse strand, counting down.
GTTTCTCCCACTGCAGCAATCCCTACAGATTTTTGCAGTCAGAGGTTTTGAGGCTTCATTTCCCTGTGTTGGAAGACTGGCTTGTGTGGTCTATGTCACTCCCCAGTTGCTCCTCCTGTTTTATTTTCATGCTAATGTGGGACTGCCCAGTCTACCAGCCACCACCTCGCCCACCTGGTTCTCTGGCTGCTGCCTTGCCATGAGTCCTCTGCATCCCCTGCCCATCTGTGTCCCTCCTACCAATCTGAATGAATGTTTCTTCTTTAACTCCTTGATTGTCAGACTTCTATACAGTTTGATTTTCAGGCAGTTCTGGTTATTTTTTTGTTTTTAAATTTGTTGTTCTTCTTCTTTTGGTTGTGCAAGGAGAGAGGCAAAGTGTACCTACCTATGCCTCCATCTTGGCCAGAAGTCCAACACACTTAGTTTATTAATTACCTATTTGTTTATTGTCAGTCTGTCCCCTAGACTGTGAACTTGAGGAAGACACAGACCATTTCTGTTTTGTTCTTCCTTATAAACTCAGCACTTACCTTAGTGCCTGTCACATAGTAGCAACTTGATAAATATTACATGGATGGATGGATGCACAAACAAGATTAGAGGAAGAAGTTGCAAGAGACAAAGTAAGAGGTAAACAAAATCCAAATTGTAGAAGGTTTTACTGAAATGCACATCAGCCATGAATTACCCTAAGGACCTTGAAGAGATGCTGAAGAGTTTCAAGTTAAAAAAAAAAAAAAAAGAGGAAGTATATGGTTCATGTTTCAAAAAGGTCATCCTGGCAGCAGTTGAGGGAAGGGGGACTGGGCCAGCAGAGATGAGAGGCAGGGGAACAATTAGAGGACCATAGCTAATAGTTCTGGTGAAAGGCAGTGGTGGAGGAGAAAAAAAAACAGTCTCAAGAAATGTTTCAGAAGCACAAGCTTTGCACTCAGTGACCAATTTAGACCTGGAAAGCAGAAAAATTGAGGAATCTAGAGTGACCACAGAATTGGGACTTGAGAGACTAGGCCAATAGTGGTAAAGTTAACCTGGAGAGGGACCCAGAAAAGGCAATCGGTATGGGGGTGAGACGAATGGTGAATTTGATTTTGAACCTTCCAGGAGAAATGTCAACCAGAGGGTTGGAGTTAGGGAAGCTGAGTGTCAGCACATATTGCGGGGGCAGGGAGGCAGGGTAGTTAGGAGCCATGGACATGACTGAGGCCATCCAGAAAGCATGCCAAGTGATTTAAAGACCAAAGATAAAACTCAGCTGGTGCAGAAAGAAGAGCTGAACAGAGATGCTGAGAGGGATCCTGTTAAAGCTGGAGCAGAATGAGAGAAGATGTATGTTTTCGAAAACTCATGACACTGTGCTTGTACTTCTATGGTGGAATTGGTTTCTTTCCTAAATAATAGTCATTTATATTTGTATCTAATGTCTCTAAAGTAGAGTAGAATTCTTTTCCATCTTTGAATCCTCTGAAATCCTGCACATAGTAGGTCCTTAATAACTTTCCCATAATCCGAATTGTCTGAGGATTGGGGCGGGGTGGGGGGAGATCACTAATTAGTTTCAATCCAGACTAATTGCTTTTTTAAACTCTCATCTAAATCTGACTCCTAATAAGTTCTGAGAATCAATGTTTCATTATTTTTCGCCACAGTGGAGTTTATCCCTGTTGCTGGGTCATTACAAATCATCACTCTCTGAGAGGTCCCCTTTCTATTTCTCATTTCCTGATCTTTCAGCAGGATATCTTTGTTCTTGAAAGTGAAAGAAGAAAAATTAAATGGATCTTTGAAAATAACAACTGGGACCAACCAAACCAGGGGAAGAGGCGCTCTGATTCTCTCAAAGAGGCCACTCCAGACAGAATCCATATTGCTCAAGAGGAATAAGGGAAGCCTCCCTTTGGGCCTTAACTGAACTGATATTCTCAGTGTATATATGCCATTCATCGAATGCCATTCATTGAGACACCAGCCAAGCAGTTTACATGTGACCTCATTTAATAATCACAACAATGCTAAGAGGTTTGAACTATGATCAGTCCTGTTTTCTGAAAGGGGATGCTGAGACTGAGAGGTTAAGGAGCCTGCCCAAGTCATGCAGCTATTATATTACACAAGTCTGCCTTGAAACCTGTACACGTTCACCTAAAGCAGGCTGCCATGCTTATCCTGTGTGTACGTTCTGCTCTGAGTCACTGGGGACCCAGAATAGCCTGCTTAGAAGTCACAGAGCATTCCCTGCCTGAAGCCCCAAATGTCACCACAGAGTGATAATAGTGGCAAGTGTCCTCCTGGCTCTGGCCCCAGAAAACAATCCCTTCTTTTTTTCCCTGGCACTGAGCTTCCTCCATAGAACGTTTTGTGTGCAACTGAGCAAAACAGTACCCTGAGAGCAAAGAAAGACATGGCTGAGGCTCTCCACATAGTGTCAACGTCTTCTGATGGCACAGAGCATCCCCTACCCAGCCCCCTGGTTTTTACCACAGTGGGTCTGAGCATAAAGGAACCATATCAGAAGCAGCTCTCCAAACCAACACTGATTCTGTCAGCTTTCTATGTGCCAAAGCAGAAGAAATCGATAAGCAATAAACTTGTGGGTGATCCACCCCTTATCACCAGAACCCTTTGTAAATCTTGGGGACTATTGATTATCTTGTCCCTCATTACCCTGCCTCCATTTTCATCTAGGGGTGAGAGTGTCTGAAGGGAGACAGAAAGGTATTGCAATGGCTGCGAATCCAGCAGGATGGGTCTCAGACCCTGCTTGTGGAACCTTGGGAATGTTACCTCTTCTATCCGAGCCTCACTTTCCTCATCTGTACAATGGGATTAATTATAGTTCCTGTCTCCTCAAATACAAGGAGCCAATCCATGGAGGGCACTTATTTATCCTAGTCCCTAGCAAACTGTAAGACCTCAGCAAATGTAAAATATTACCTATTATTATTATCTTTGCACGATTGACTGCAAGTAAAGAGCTCTGCAGAGCTCTGGATAATTGTAAGGGCAGATGCCACAAAGCCTAGGGGTGGCACAAGTACTTCCAGATTTTCAGTTCAGTATTAGACAGGAGAAGGAGCATGGAGCAGGCTTGGGCTCAAATCCTGACTACATCCCTTTGGATCTTGGGCAAGTTACTTAACCTCTCTGAGCCTCATGGAGTTCAGGGTCTAATGTGAGAGAAAGGCAGTCAAATAATCATGCAAATAAATGCAAAACCAGAAACTGATATTTATGCTACTATAAAGGAAAGAAGAATGATTCTGAGAGAGCAAAATAACCCTGCCTCCACAAGCAATCTACAGCAGATGGCAAGGAAGAGGGTAGCAAGGGGGATGACTCTCCAAGGAAGCTAAGATAAGCAGGAGTCAGGGGGTAAGGAAGGCAGATGAGTGTTTCAGGGGGAGGAACAACACATGCAGAGACCCAGTGATGGGAAGGAAGACAGTCTAATGACAGGAGCCAAGAGGCAGCAGCACAGAGGAGATGAGAGTTCCAAACTGTATAAGTAGGCAGTAGACAGACCCCGCCAGCTCTTGGAATAAATGTCCTAGAAGACAGAGATTTATATCAGCTCTGCCCCTTGATTTAGCCCAGATGCCCAGAGAAATGCCAAGCACATAGATGGCACTCAAAGAAATTTGCTGCACTTACAAAAAGTAAACTCATATAACTTATTATTAGCAGGTCAGTCACTTAGTGGTGAATGCACCTTGCACTGAGCTCTGGTCCATAGTAAACAATGCCAGAGGGACAGTCCAAGGTTCTAGATTATCACCATTTAGGAAAGGCTACCCTCAAGCACCTAACATGTGCACTTCTACAAGATCTTAATTGAACCTCCTGTGTGGGCCCAAAACACACAGAAAACACTGGTGTGTCGTGGCAGGGCTTGGAAAATGAGAGGTTTTCTCTGTGAAGTAATTTTCAGGAAAATCTATGCTCTAACAGCCCACATAAGAGAGGTATTTATTTCCCAGCTGTCATTATATTTCAATGAGCAGCCCCATTTTATGGTGAAATGTCCCAAACACACCTAATTCAGACTCTTTTCCTCTGGAACACATATAGCACTTCCCTTCTCTCTTTCTCCCATTTAGGAGAGTGGGGTTCAGGAACGACTTCGAGTAGGCAAGCCTTGAGACCCTAAATGGGGGTCCAGTGAAGGTGGAGATATGGGGTCTGTATCTAATATAAGATTGTTCACAGTTGAAGAAATGGAGGTTTAGTGTTCAGACTCTCAGGAAAATAGGCTGCCCCCTCCTGGCAACCTGAACACCTCCTAACTCAGGAACCTGATGTCAAAGGGTATATCCAGTCCATTGTCTAGGAACTGATCTCCATCCCACATTTACTTCCAATGACTGTCATGTTACCACATATGACCTCACCACCAGCCTCAACTAATTGCATAGAGGCTGAGACCTGACCCAGAAGGAACCAATCCATTGTCTGATAGGCAACCAATCAGATTTATTCTGCTCAGAATAAGTGGGAAGAGGCCATAGTCAGAGCCACAGGCACATGAACTAAAGTCTCATAGCCACCCGAGCCATATGTGCCCATGCAGTTCCAGACACAGAAGAGACTGAGCAGTGAGCAAAGCCAGATCACCACTGGCTGCAGAGAGATTGGGAAAGGATATGATACATACTAGGGGAATCTGACAGAAGACTGCACAACCCAGGGAGAGAGAATAGAGCAGAGAGAGGGTAAATAACAGTTGGAAGGTCACACAGCTTGTAAGTGCCAGAGCCAGGATTTGAGCCCAAGCTTAACTCCAAGCTCTGAGTTCTTATAACAGCACACACTGCTCTGTGCAGGAGGAGAATGGCAGGGCGAAACTGCTTTGTGGGGGTGGAAATTATTCAGAGAAGGGGAAGGATCTTCAGAATAAGAGGAGAAGATGCTGAAAGCAGACACTAGCCAAGGGACTTGTGCTACAGTTGTGGCATTGTCCTTTCTTGCTGATGTTGGTTTGTTTTGTTTGGTGTTTAATCTTTATTGAGTGTTTATACATATATGCCAGGAAATGTGCCAAAGTCTCATATCACTTATTCATGGACCACCCCACAAGAGGTCTATGCAGGAGTTATTATTAATCCTCATTACAGCTGATAAAGCCACTTGCTGGTGGAGCCAGTGTATGAGCCTAGGTCTGTGCGTATCCAAAGACCACACGGCTGCCTGGTGTGTGACTTCTCCATCATGCTGAGCACAGCAGGCAGGTCAAAGAGGCATCTTAGCCATGGGGATGGAGAGAAGGGCCCAAAGGACATTTCAGTGGATGAAGGGGCCAAGCAGAAGACTACTTAAGTAGACAACCAGGGACACCCAACAGGCTAAAGGGGGGTGGAAGCTTCCACAATTCTTAGAGATAGATGAAACAAAAAAAGAAAGTAACATGTACAGTGATCACTTCTGATTTTAATCATTTCCTGTATTTTTCTGTAACCACTACCACCTTTCATGCTTCCATTCATATCCTTTTTAAGGATTTCTGAGTGTTCCAGGGCCACTGTACCTTCTTTGATGCCTTGCCAACCAAAACCAGCAACTAGATCATTATCCCTTTTACCTGACAAATGTTTCCACTCAAGTGTCAATTACTCAACCTCTATTGTCCCCCTGATGCATGCAATTCATCGGCTGGAATTGTTACTTCCATGGCAAAATTTGTCTTCCTTCATTTCCCATTAATGTCTTATAATGGTACAGTACAATCTTGGCATATCCAAGTGGGTCTTGCCCAGGGTAAGAATTCACTTTCAAAACCCTTTACATCCATCAGCAAAAATCAATGTGATTGTTAAAGGGTCTTTTACTTGTTAGGGCAATAAAGATTCTTTAAGCTAAATGTTCTTTTTACTCCTCACCCTACTCAAAACATACCTGGTTTAAAAAAAAAAAAAACTCAGAAGAAAGATGTTTTATTTTGCAGAGGACAGAACTTCCCCTGTTTAAAAGCAATTCAGCATATAGTACTGGTCAGATTGTTCCTTATTAAATAGTCCAGAAAAACTTAATGGAAATAGTCCAAACTAGCTAACTTACATGGATAAAGTCATGTCACCCTGTAAATGTGAACACTGAATAACAGGATGTCAAGTTCAACATAGCCCCACTAGGGTGGCTGAGATGATATTGCAGAAATTGAGAGATGAGTGCAGGGCTGACCATAGGTATCATTTCTCCACCTTTGACTGTCTGCTGTCAGGAAATGCAGAATTTGAGGAAACAGAGAGTGACTGCTGCAGGAAGGATTTGAGATGGTTGTTTGGATTGACTGTTTTGAATCCTTTCATTTATCCAACAAATACTGATTGCCTACAAAGTATTAGACACTATGATGGTTCTAGGGACTGCCATAAATAAGAGACATAATTGCCACCCTCAGTGAGCTCACAGCCTATGGAGATCCACATAGCAAAAGGAAGTTATGAGATGTTACGAGCACATATAAAGCAGAGACACAAGAGCTGGGAGAGAAGCCAGAGGTATGAGGCACTGCCATCAAACACCATGTCCTGTTGATTCTCATTCTGGAGTAGTTCTCAAATGAGTCTTCTTCTCCATACCTCCCCTATTGTCACTTTAGTCTAAGCCACCAATTCACTCTACTTGAACTATTTTAACAGCTTCCTACAGAGATTCCAGGAATCCATCCTAGGTCCCCTCCCACACAGCCCCCACATCACTGCCAGAGTAACTCAGAGGGGTCATTGAAATGCAAATCCAATTATCCACCCCCCTGATAAAACTCATCGGAAGAAAAAGAGAAGAAGGGTCCTGGGGGAGGAGAGAAAGGAGGGGGATGGGAATGGGTATTTGCTTCCATGAGTCACTGTGACCTTCCCAGCAAGTGATCTTGGGCAATGGTCTTCGACTTTATTTTCCTCACTGACCATCAGCAGCTGATCACAGCACAGGTTAAACTAAACAACACTGCCAATATTCTACTCTTTTTGACCTACAAGAATGCCAATTCCATAAGGTTCAACTTAATGCCTTCATCATGAGGCTGTTGGAAAATGAAATGAGATTAACATGATGCCTGGCATACAGGAATGCTCCATGAACAGTGGCTAGTGTTCACCTGATTCCTTCCTCTGCTCAACCCTATCTTCTATCTCTGCAAAAACTCACTCTGGCCATTTTGTTCATCGAAGTTGGTAGATATCCATGGTCATTTGGCCCTGAGACCCTGAGACATTTGGGTTGGGGGAGAGGCTGGAGCCAGTACCTCCCTTCTCCCCATGTTACAGCCCATCAGTGGAGCGATCAGTATTTCTGGCCAGTTCTGCAGAGCTGATGTCTGCCTAGCACAGAGGAAAATTGTTTCTGCCACATCCTCCAATAAGAATGATTTTCTTCATGCTCCATTTGTCTACAACTGTCTTTCCGATCAGTTTCACTGTTAGCACATGGTCTACATGCTTGAAATTCAGCCAGAAGAACTCGGTGAGATTTATGATCCGCTGACTGCTGAAGCTCTAAGCTATCAGATTTGAATATAAATGTTGGAATGAGGTCATCAGAAGCAACAGGTAGCAAGAGAACCAATCTGAAAATTTACCATGCCGGAAATCCATACTTTAATCTGCCACCAAGTAAAAGCATTGATTGGACAACCTACGTTAATTAACAGAACACAGAAATTTTCCCAGCCTTTTATTTTGAGATTATAATTTTTGATGGAGTTTCAAATGCCTCCGTGTCACTATTAATGGCAGCGTTTTGCCAATAACACTTTGCTCAAACAGAACAGTTCATTAGTGCTAAAACCAATTTACTGGAATGGGCTGAAAATCACCTCGGTTTTCCTATTAATGTATTACAAGATGAAATATTTCATGAGTCGCTGGTTGACATGCTTGACACTTCCTCTCATACTGCTTAGCTCACTCAAGATGGAAAAATCTCCATTCAGCAAATGAGATGCCAGGACAAGCTGAAAAGTAAATCCAGGCCTTTAAAAATGGTTTACTGCCCTTCAAAATAGAGTCAGCCCCCATCTATATTTTCTAATGAACTTATCTCTTACAAGATAATCCTTGAGATAAATGAAATCATCAAAGCAAAATGCTTAAGATGGTATCTGATCCAGAGTCAGCACTAAATAAATATTTGCTATTGGTGGGGGAGGGAGCATGAAGACCAGAGAGGTTAAGATCACAGACTGCAGGTCACATAATGAAGTCAAAATCCATTTCTGTCATTTCTTAGTTTGGATGACCTCAGGCTTAGAGCCAACCTCTTTAAGCATTAGTTCATTTTTCCCAGCTCTAAAATGGGCATTATTGTATGAGTTTCCTGAGGCTTTCCTGAGAAGTTAACCACAGACTTGGAGGCTAACAACACTAGAAATTTACTTTTGCACAGTCCTGGAGGTCAGAGGTCCAAAATCAAGGCATTGACAGGGTCATGCTTCCTCCAACGGTTCTAGGGGAGAATCCTTTCTGTGTTTTCTAGTTTCTAGTGGCTCCAGGTGTCCCTTGGCTTATGGCAACGTCACTCCAATCTCTACCTCTCTGTCTGTCCTCTCTTCTTCTAGGATTTGGATGAGTCCTAAATTCAAGGTGATTTCATCTTGAAACCCTTCACTAATTACATCTCCAAAAACCTTACTTCCAAATACGGTCACATTCCAAGGTTCCACGTGGATACGAATTGGGGGAGCACTATTCAACTCACTACAGGGGGTAATGATAGAGCCTGCTTCCTAGGATGGCTGGTAAGACGAAGTGAGAAAATTGTACATAAGGTGCTTGGTCAAGAGCTGGCACCCAGTACATAAGGCTCCGTAGGAACCAGAGATAGATACAACCACTCTAATTCACACTTCCCAAAGCCACTTGGTTTTAAAAAGCTGCATATTTTCCTGGAAGCACAGCTGTCCTCACTTGGTTCTTCTGTTCGCACTACCATGCATAGTCTGGGTTATTATCATCTCTGAGTGCCCTGCAATTCTCTAAAGCCACCAGAGGGGGCTTTCCCATGTACAGAAAACACCAAGTGCTCACATGCCTTTTTTCCCTGTGGAGCCTCCATCCTGCCTTGGCTTCCCAGACATCTCAGGACAGGGTCTAGACTCTCCTGGACTCATGGTCTGACCCTGCCTCCTTCTCTAGCTCCAGCTCTAACTCTGACTTCACTATTTTTTTAATTGAAAACTTCACTTGAGCCCTGGCTGGCGTAGCTCAGTGGATTGAGCGCGGGCTGCGAACCAAAGCATCGCAGGTTCGATTCCAGTCAGGGCACATGCCTGGGTTGCAGGTCACGGCCCCTAGCAACCACACACTGATGTTTCTCTCCCCTCTCTCTTTCTCCCTCCCTTCCCTCTCTAAAAATAAATAAATGAAATCTTTAAAAAAAAGGAAAATTTCACTTGAAAAAATAAAATTCTAAATATTCAAGTGAGACACAAATCCACTGTTCTCACTTTGAGGCCTGTGAATTTGTGACTTCTTTTATGGTAGGATATTTACATTAGTTGAATCCCAGTTTCCTAGGGAACCTACAGGACTGTAGCTCCAGTCATGCTGAATGGTTTGCAGTTCATGTCTATCTCCTTGGCCTTATGAAGAGTTCTTAAGGTCAAGGATGGTGTCTTACCACTATATTGCCAATGCCAAACCTAGAGCCAGGCCCATTGTAGAAAATCCAGTAAACAAAGGAATCAATGAATGAATCCTCAAAGCTCTACCTATAAGAATCTGATAAATATGAGACTGAAATTATGCCTGTCATTTAACTAAAGACCCACTACCTGATTTTCTTATGGTTCTGGATACATGCAGTATAATTCAAACAACAATATTCTAGGCCAGAACAATGGCCCAAGCCAAGATACCATGATCCTGGAGACAAACCTTAATTTTCACATTCAATTTTTTTCTTGAAAAGCTACATTCATGTAGGTATACATGCATACATAAGGAACACAGAGAAGCTTGGTGCTTGGCAGGCATATGACAAGGTAGGTCAGGAAAATGAGGCTTAACCAGCTGCACAGTCTTTGAAAAACTCTTAACTTCTTTGGGCCTCAACAGCTTCCATGATTTAACAAGTGAGTTAGTCTAGAAGACTGACTCATGAGAATCTCATTCTGTTTCTTTGTAATTCAAATACCTGCCCTTGAATTCACCACCCATACCCCTACCTCCACGCAACTAAATTTTATTAAACATACACTCAGCTTCCTTGAAAGGAGATCCATTTGTCATGTGATTCCTGGCCAGGTAGAACACAGCTTCCAACCAGTCCTGCTGCTAAATCATAATCTCCATCACTTTGCAGGAACAAAATATTGACTGTTTACCCAGAGTCATGGAGACTTTCAATCTGGCCTCAGCCAAAAGGTTCCTGGAAAAACTGAACATTGTGTCTTCTCTAAACCGCCAGGCAAGTCAGAAAAACCCTAGAGACTCTAGTTCTTTTAGGTTAAGGCTAAAATAACTCAGTTGAAATTTTTTTCAGCTAAACAAAAGATAGTTTTATCCCCGTAGCTTTATCTCTGTTCTCTGATATTCCAAAATTTAGCAGGATTTTTTTCTGAAGCACTGGCCTAGGTTGAAGGGCAGGTGTCCTCTAAGGAACCTGTATGGGAGTATATGACGGAGAAGGGATTTTGTGCCTGAAACAATAAAGCACCAAAGACCCCAGAATTATGAGGTTTGTGCAAAGCCCAAACATTATAGCGGTGTGAATAGTCATTATAGGTACACTGTGCGTCATAGCTTTCAAGAGGTCTTATTATACACTATCCCACTGATAGACTCAAACATATCTAACATGACATTCATTCTAAGAGGATGAATCATCCTGATTTTTTATCATCTCCCCATATTATTCAACCAATTTAAATACTATCAAATTGTAGTAACAGCCAAACTAATATCTTTACCTCTGGCATTTATGCTGAGCTCCGTAATAATATTTTCAGCTGCCAGCTTGATATCTCCATATGAATACTTACTGGTATGAAATCTAAATCAAACTTTCAATTTCAACTGACCCTATTCCAAACTTATCCTCTTCCTATCTTTCTCGTCTCATTAAATAGCACCACTATCCAGCCAGTCACACAAACCAAAAACCTCAGAGACATCCTTATGTCCATTTCCTCATCCTTCATGTCCAATTTATCAGTGAGTTTCACTGGTTCCACCTTCAAGGTACATATTCTGGTTCTGTGCACTCTTTCTGCCCACCTGACCCAAACCGCCATCATCTATCTCCCATTGGAATGACTGCAGTAGCCTTCTTGCTCCCCCATCATTCATATCCCACTCAAGTACCAGAATAATCTTTTAAAAATATAAACCATATCATGTCACTTCCCTGCTTAAAAACCTTCAGTGAAAGCCCATGGCATGTAAAATCAAGCCCAACTTCTTCAGGGCTTCTGAAGCCCCATGTGTCAAGTCAGATCATGTTAGAATATCCTCCTCCTGAGAACATAGGTAGGAAAATCTCAGATATATCATGTAAAAACTTTTTTACAGACATGTCCCCTAGAGCAAGAGAAATAAAGGAAAGAATAAACAAATGAGACCTCATCAAAATGAAAAGCTTCTGCACAGCTAAAGAAAACAGTATCAAAATAAAAAGAGAATCAACTGTATGGGAAAACATATTTGCCAATGATACCTCAGATAAAGGCTTAATCTCCAAAATACATAAAGAACTTACACGATTATACTCTAAGAAGACAAGCAACCCAATTAAAAAATGGGCAAAGGACTTGAACACACACTTCTCCAAGGAGGACATACAGAAGATCCAAAATCACATGAAACGATGTTCAATATCACTAGCTATCAGAGAGATGCAGATTAAAACCACAATGAGGTACCACTTCACACCAGTCAGAATGGC
>PVIA01018791.1:0-11917 GCA_004024845.1 Tonatia bakeri | reverse complement strand
GCCCTGGACTGGAGGTTTCACAGGAGAATTCTACAGACCATTTAATGAAGACCTAATCCCTATCCTTCACAAACTATTCCAAAAAATCCAAAATGAGGGAAGATTCCCAAACTCTTCCTATGAGACTAATATTATCCTAATCCTAACAGCAGATAAAGACACAACAAAGCAAGAAAACTTCAGGCCAATATCCCTGATGAACACAGACACTAAAATCCTCAAAAGAATATTGGCAATCCACAGCGAACAATACATTATAAAGATCATACACCATGACCAAGTGGGATTCATCCCAGGGATGCAAGGATGGTACAATATTCAAAAATCAGTAAATGTAATACATCACATAAGTAAATGCAAAGACAAAAATCACATGATCATATCAATACACGTGGAAAAAGCATTTGATAAGGTATGGCACCCATTTATGATAAAAACACTCAGCAAAGTGGGAATAGAGGGAACATCCCTCAACATAATAAAGACCATATATGAGAGACCTACAGCCAATATCATACTCAATGGACAAAAACTAAAATCTATTAAAATCAGGAATAAAACAAGGTTGTCCACTTTCACCACTTCTATTCAATATAGTATTGGAAGTTTTAGCCACAGTGATCAGACAGGAAAAGGAAGTAAAAGACATCCAAATCAGAAAGGAGGAAACAAAACTGTCATTTTTGTAGATGAAATGATAGTGTACATAGAAAATCCTATAGACTCCAGAAATAAACTGCTCAACCTAATAAATGAATTTGGCAAAACAGTGGGATACAAAGTCAATATCCAGAAATTAAAGACATTTTTGTATACCACCAATGAAACAGCAGAAGCAGAAATCAACAAAAAAAAATCAGATTCAATATAGCAAAAAGAAAAATAAAATACCTAGGAATACCTAACCAAGGAGATAAAAGACTTTTATTTGGAAAACTGCACAACACTGAAGAAAGAAATCAAGGAAGACACAAACAAATGGAAACATAAAGCGTGTTCATGGATCGGAAGAACTAACATCATTAAAATATCAATACTACCCAAAGAAATTTACAGATTCAATGCAACACCTATTGCAGTATCAGTGGCATATTTCACAGACATAGAGAAAACACTTCAAAAATTTATATGGAACCATAAGTGACCCCAAATAGCTGTTGCAATTTTGAGAAAGAAATGCAAAGTAGGAATGACCACAATACCTGATACCAAACTGTATTACAAGGCCACTGTAATCAAAATAGCCTGGTACTGGCATAAAAACAGGCACATGGACCAGTGAAACAAAACAGAGAGCCCAGAAAAAAACCCAAGTCTCTATGGTCAATTAATATTTGACAAACAAGGTAGCAAAATAAAATGGAGGAAAAATAACCTCAACAAATGGTGTTGGGAAGACTGAACAGCTACATACAAAAAACTGAAACTCCAGCACCAACTTTCACCATACACAAAAATAAATTCAAGATGGATAAAAGATTTAAATATGAACCATGACACCATTAAAGTCCTAGAGGAAAACATAGGCAAAAAAATCTCAGATATTCCACCCAGCAATATTTTCACTGATATGTCCCCTAGAGAAAGGGACATAAAGGAAGGAATAAACAAATGGGATCTCATCAAAATAAAAAGCTTCTGCATGGCTAAAGAAAACAGTATTAAAATAAAAAGAGAATCAACTGTCTGGGAAAACATATTTGCCAATGATACCTCAGACAAGGGCTTAATCTCCAAAATATATAAAGAACTTACATGACTCCACTCTAAGAAGACAAGAAACCCAATTAAAAAATGGGCAAAGGACTTGAACTGACACTTCTCCAAGGAGGACATACAGAGGATCCAGAGATACATGAAAAGATGCTCAATATTGCTAGCTATCAGAGAGATGCAAATTGAAATCACAATGAGATACCACTTCACACTAGTCAGAATGGCCATCATAAACAAAGCAACAAACAACAAGTGTTGGAGAAGTTGTAGAGGAAAGGGGACCCTAGTGCACTGTTGGTGGGACTGCAGACTGGTACAACCACTGTGGAAAACAGTATGGAACTTCCTCAGAAAACTAAAACTGGATCTGCCTTTTGACCCAGCAATTCCACTGCTGGGATTTTATCCTAAGAACCCTTAAACAATAATCCAAAAGAACCTATGCACTCCAATGTTCATAGCAGCACAGCTGACAATAGCCAAGTGGTGGAAGTAACCTAGGTGCCCATCAGTAAATGAATGGATCAAAAAACGATGGTACATTTACACAATGGAATTATATTCAGCAGAGAGAAAGAAGGAGCTCCTAACCTTTGCGACAGCATGGATGGAACTGGAGAGCATTATGCTAAGTGAAATAAGCCAAGCAGTGAAAGACAAATACCATATAATCTCACCTTTAACAGGAACTTAAACAACAAAACAAACAAGCAAGCCAAATGTAACCTAAGGCACTGAAAAAGAGTACATGCTGACAATGACCAGATGGGCTATGGGAGGGAGTTTCAGAGGGGAAAGGAGAAGGGTTTACAGAAACAAGTATAAAGGACTCATGGACAAAAACTAGGGGTGGGGGGTGGCAATGGGAAGGATGGGGAGGTGGGCTGGAATGGGAGTAAAAGACAGAAAATTGTACTTGAACAACAATTAAAAAAAATACAACTTCCAGCCTAGATGGAGGCAAGGTCGACATACTGTGCCTCCTTGCACAACCAAAATAAACTTAGCAACAATTTAGAAACAAGATAACAACCAGATCTGACAGAAAATTGAACTGTATGGAAGTCGGACAACCGAGGAGTTAAAATATAAACATTCATCCTGACTGGTAGGCAGGGCGGAGTCGGGGAACCTAGCGGAGAGGGGTTGTGGCACACAAATCATTGGCACCTGACTAGTAAGGCATCCCGAACGGAAGACCACAGCAGGCGGACCCTGGGTGCACGGGCGGCTAGCAAACCCAGAGAGACAGCGACTGTGAAGCGAGGCACTGCGCTCAAGTTTCCTGGCTGCCCAGGCCACATTCACACACAGATAAACCAGGTGAAATTGGGAAGTGAGACAAATCTCACAACTCAGGGTCCCAGCTCTGGGAAATAGAACCTCAGAACATTGATTGAAAATACCTGTGGGGGTTGAGATGCAGGGAGACTCTCTCAGCCTCACAGGAGAGTGCGTTGGAGAGATCCATTGGTTCCCAGAACATGCACAAGCCCACCCACAGGGGAAATAGCACCAGAAAGGCCCAATTAGCTTGGGGGAAGTTGGGGAATGGACTGAAATCCAAGGGAGAGAGGAGCAAGTGCCATTGTTCACTCTCAGACCCCACCCCCACATACAATGTCACAACCCAGTGACTGGGTTGCCCGCCCTGGAGAACACCTAAGGATCCACCCCTCATATGTAACAGGCGCGACCAGATTAAAAAAAAAAAAAAAGGCTCAAGTGGAAGTACAAATCAAAGCCTCAGAACCAATACTTTTAAGTGACCAAGAGATAGCCAAACTATCAGATGCACAGTTCAAAGCATTCGTGATCAGGATGCTCACAGAATTGAATTTGGTAACAAATTAGATGAAAAAATGAAGGCTACGATAAGAGAAATGAAGGAAAATGCACAAGGAACCAATAGTGATGGAAAGGAAAATGAGACTCAAATCAATAGAGTGGATCAGAAGGAAGAAAAGAACAACCAACCAGAAAAGAATGGAGAAATAAGAATTCAAAAAATGAGGAGAAGCTTAGGGACCTCCAGGACATTTTTAAACATTCCAACATCCGAATTATAGGAGTACCAGAAGAGGAAGAGGAAGAGCAACAAGTGGAAATGTTATTTGAACAAATAATAAAGGAGAACTCCCCCAATCTGGCAAAGGAAATAGACTTCCAGAAAGTCCAGGAAGCTCAGAGAGTCTCAAAGAAGTTGGACCCAAGAAGGAACACACCA
Source organism: Tonatia bakeri (assembly GCA_004024845.1). Classification (NCBI taxonomy): domain Eukaryota; kingdom Metazoa; phylum Chordata; class Mammalia; order Chiroptera; family Phyllostomidae; genus Tonatia; species Tonatia bakeri. Next base: position 7,974 of record PVIA01018791.1, on the reverse strand, counting down.
AGGCATATCATAATTGCATTAGCCAAGGTGAAAATGAAGAAGAGAATCCTAGAAGCAGCAAGAGAAAAGGGGACAGTAACCTACAAAGGAGTTCCCATCAGACTGTCAGTTGATTTCTCAAGAGACCGTGCAGACAAGAAGGGGCTGGAAAGAAGTATTCGAAGCCATGAAAGGCAAGGACCTACATCCAAGATTGCTCTATCCAGCAAAGCTTTCATTTAGCATGGAAGGGCAGATAAAGTGCTTCTCAGATAAGGTCAAGTTAAAGGAGTTCATCATCACCAAGCCCTTATTTTATGAAATGTTAAAGGGACTTATCTAAGAAAAAAAAGATAAAAAACATGTATAGTAAAATGACAGCAAACTCACAATTATTAACAACCACACCTAAAACAAAAACAGAAACAAAAACAAACTAAGCAATCAACTAGAACAGGAACAGGACCACAGAAATGGAGATCACATGAAGGGTTAGCAACAGGGAGTGGGAGAGGGAGAGAGGGAGAAAAGGTACAGAGAATAAGTAGCATAGATGGTAGGCAGAAAATAGGGGAGGGCAAAAATAGTATGGGAAATGTAGACGCTAAAGAACTTATGACACACGGACATGAACTAAAGGGGGGGAATGTGGGTAGGAGAGGGTGTGCAGTGTGGAGGGAAGTGAAGGGGGAAATGGAACAACTGTAATAGCATAATCAATAAAATATATTTTTAAAAAGTCAAATGACAAACTACAGATTTGAAAGAAATAGTTGCAATACACACATTCAACAAATGACTTAAATTTAGAATCTCTAAAGAAGTACCAATCAATAGGAAAAAGGCAAACACCCCTGATTTTTTTAATGGAAAAAAAAAGATTTGATCATGTATTTTATGAAGGTGAAATGTATGGCCAATAAACATAAAAAGACATTTAACGGACTTGTTTAGCTGAGAAATGAAAATTAAAACCACAGTAAAATACTACAGTGTACCATACAAAATAGTGAAAAATAAAAGGATCTATACCTGTAATATCAGATGTTGGTCACAACGTGGGACTCTTATATAATGCTCATGAGAGTATAAAATGGAGCAGCCACTTTGCAAAACTTTTGGCTCATCTACTAAATCTAAATATGTGTTATCCCATAACCCAGCAATCCCACTCCTGGTTCTATGTTCACCAAACCATTTAGAACAATGTTCATAGCAGCATTACTTATAATAGCTAAAAACTGGGAACATCCCAAATTTTCATCAGCCAAGGAAATGAATAAGAACGTTGGCTGGTGTGGCTCAGTGTATTGAGCACCAACCTGTGAAACACAGTGTTGCTGGTTCAATTCCCAGTCAGGGCACATGCCTCGGTTGTGGGCCAGGTCCCCAGTAGGGGGTGCACAAGAGGCAACCACGCATGTTTCTCTTCTGTTCTTTCTTTCTCCCTTCCCCTGTCTCTAAAAATAAATAAATAAAACTTTTTTTAAAAAAGGAAATGAATAAATAATATAGTCATACAGTGAAATAGCTCACAGCTGTGAAAAAGAACAAACTATGCTCCACACCACAACAGGACTAAGACCTCACTGAAATAATGTTGAGCAGAAAAGAAGTCTGCACAAAAGAGTATATATTATATGATTACAATAACATGAAGTTCAAAAACAGGCAAAGCTAATATGTGGTACTAAAGGACAAAATAATGGTTACCTCTGGGGTGGGGGTAAATGTTGGGGCTGAGAGGGCTGGAAATTTTCTGGAAATATGGATGGTGGTTTTATAAACACACACACAATTGTCCTCTTGCAGATTCATGTACTTTATTGTTTGTAAGTCATATCTCAATATGAAAGAAACCATATGTCTATATATATATGTGTATTTGTGTACATACATCTAGAAAACAGAAGTGAGATTAAATTCCACTGATGTCATAATTTTACTCTTTACTTTTAGTAAATTAGTAATTGAACAACAATAAAAAATAAAAATAAATTAATTAATGAAAGTATTTTCCTTAATGTAATTAGAAGCACTCGATTTATAAGAAAAATAATAGAGCTTCTTCTGTAAATAGACATATTTCTCCTTAGACAGATTTACCTTCTCAAATGCAGTATTAATGTAGAGCTCTCTTCTAATTGAAGCTGCCTAAAAAGTCATGAGGTAAAGAGAAAATTGTTTGAAGCAGGAGAGTATAGGTAGGCATATGTCAAGGTAGAAGTTTGTATCATTAATGTCAAGTAAGTAATGCATTTGCAGAAATGGAAACATGATCAATAAGATTAACAGTCAGTTTGAGGTCATTCTTTTATTTTTGTGAACCAAAGTGAAGAAATATGGGTGCAACATATAAAAGACTGAGGCCTAAATCCCTCCTTGCTGCTCTTTGAAATGGAAGTGAACCCCACCAACGACCAGAAGGCATAGTGGCCTCCACAGTCCTCAAGACTTAGATTCACAAGAAACTGACGCAGCTTTTTTTTTTTAACTAGCCTTTAACATTTTACACTTTGTTACTTTAATTTTCTCTTCTAAATGACTTAAGTGTACACCAACAATGGTAAGAAAATGCCACCCTAATCCCATCTTTCCACTTCCTAAACCTGATGAGCAAAAACCTTTCACATAGAGAGTGAGATTACTCCCTGTCCGTCTTCACCTCTATCTGAAATACCTGTTCCCACCCATAACATTCCTTCATATTCAGGTGTTGTGATCTGATATAAAATGAGTCACAAGAAATGTAGAAGAATCAAAGTAGCTTTTAAAAATTTTTTTATTGTTGTTCAAGTACAGTTGTCTCCATTTTCCCACCACCACTTTGCCTCACCCCACTCAACCCACCTCCCACCTTCTACCGTCAATCCTATCCCCTTTTTGCTTTCTCCATGGGTCCTTTATGCATGTTCATTGAAGATACTTCCCCTTCTCCCCCCCCACCCCAGTGATCCCCCTTCCCCACCTCCCCTCTGGTTACTGTCAGTTTGTTCTTTATTTCAATGTCTCTGGTTTTATTTTGCTTCCTTGTTTGTTTTGTTGATTAGGTTCCACTTAAAGGTGAGATCATGTGGTATTTCTCCTTCACTGCCTGGCTTATTTCATTTAGCATAATGCTCTCTAGTTCCATCCAAGTTGTTGTGAAGTGTGAGAGCTCTTTCTTTCTTTCAAAGCAGAGTAGATTAAAGTATTACAATTTAAGTATTAAATTGTAAGATTATAGTATTTCCAATTTAAAGTTGAAAAAATGGCAATTATGACCTTAATGAAAGTGTTTATTATGACCTGCTTCTTTATGACAGTGTATTGTGCCAGAAATACACACACGTGCCATGGGAGTGGGGGCTCATCTGTGACAGAGAATCATCACGTTATCAAGGTCTCTAGGTTTTACTTTTTTCTCTTTTTTTGCCTATTTTTTAATTTTAATCATTGTTCAAGTACAGTTTTCACCCCTTTACTCCCAATCCAGCCTGCCCTCTTCTCCCTTCCAACTTCCCTCCCATTACCACCCTCCCCCTAGTTTTTGTCCATGTGTCCTTTAACTTTATTCCTGTAAACCCTTCCCCTTTTCCCCTGAAACTCCCTCTTTTCTCTCTCCTATGGTCACTTTCTGCCGGTCCTCTATTTCAGTGTCTTTGACTATATTTTGCTTGGTTCATTGTCTTGTTGTTTAGGTTTCTGTTAAAGGTGAGATAATATGGTATTTATCTTTCACTGCCTGGCTTATTTCGCTTAGCATAATGCTTTCCAGTTGCATCCATGATGTTGCAAAGGGTAGGAGCTCCTTCTTTCTTTCTGCTGCATAGAATTCCATTGTGTAAACGTACCATCATTTTTCAATCCATTCATTTACTGATGGGTGCCGAGGTTACTTCCACCACTTGGCTATTGTCAGTTGTGCTGCTATGAACATTGGGGTGCATAGGTTCTTTTGTGTTGGTGTTTCAGAGTTCTTAAGATACAGTCCCAGCAGTGGAATTGCTGGGTCAAAAGGCAGATCCAGTTTTAGTTTTCTGAGGAAGTTCCATACTGTTTTCCACAGTGGTTGTACCAGTCTGCAGACCCACCAACACTGCACTAGGGTCACATTTTCTCCACATCTTCTCCAGCCCTTGTTGTTTGTTGCTGTTTATGATGGCCATTCTGACTGGTGTGAAGTGGCATATCATTGTGGTTTTAATCTGCATCTCTCTGATAGCTAGCGATATTGAACATCATTTCCTGTGATTTTGGATCCTCTGTATGTCCTCCTTGGATAAGTGTCAGTTCAAGTCCTTTGCCCATTTTTTAATTGGGTTTCTTGTCTTCTTAGAGTGGAGTTGTGTAAGTTCTTTATATATTTTGGAGATTAAGCCCTTGTCTGAGGTATCATTGGCATATATGTTTTCCCAGATAGTTGGTTCTCTTTTTATTTTGATACTGTTTTCTTTAGCTGTGCAGAAGCTTTTTATTTTGAGGAGATCCCATTTGTTCATTATTTCCTTTATTTCCCTTGCTCTAGGGGACATGTCAGTGAAAATATTGCTAGGTGGAATATCTGAGATTTTCCTGCCTATGTTCTCCTCTAGGACTTTAATGGTGTCATGGTTTATATTTAAGTCTTTTATCCATCTTGAATTTATTTTTGTATAAGGTCTAAGTTGGTGTTCTAGTTTCATTTTTTTGCATGTTGCTGTACAGTTCTCCCAGCACCATTTGTTGAAGAGGCTATTTTTACTCCATTTTATGTTGCTGCCCCCTTTGTCAAATATTAATTGACTTCAGAGACTTGGGTTTATTTCTGGGCTCTCTGTTGTGTTCCATTGGTCCATGTGCCTGTTTTTATGCCAGTACCAGGCTGTTTTGATTACAGTGGCCTTGTAGCATAGTTTAGTGTCAGGTATTGTGATCCCTCCTACTTTGCTCTTCTTTCTCAAAATTGCAGCAGCTATTCAGGGTCATTCTTGGTTCTATGTGAATTTTTGAAGTGTTTGTTCTATGTCTGTGAAATAACCCAATGGTACTTTAATAGGTATTGCATATAATGTGTAAATTGCTTTGGGTAGTATGAACATTTTGATAATATTAATTCTTCCAAACCATGAACATGGTACATGTTTCCATTTGTTTGTGTCTTCCTTGATTTCTTTCCTCAGTGGTATGTAGTTTTCTGAATACAGGTTTTTTACCTCTTTGGTTAGGTTTATTCCTAGGTATTTCATTTTTATTTTTGCTATATCAAATGGGATTTTTTCCTTGATTTCTGCTTCTGCTGTTTCATTGGTGATGTGCAGAAATGCCTTTGATTTCTGGATATTGACTTTGTATCCCGCTGTTTTGCCAAATTCGTTTATTAGGTCAAGCAGTTTTTTGGTAGAGTCTATAGGATTTTCTAGGTATACTATCATGTCATCTGCAAACAATGATAGTTTTGTTTCCTCCTTTCCAATTTGGATGCCTTTTATTTCCTTTTCTTGTCTGATCACTGTGGCTAAAACTTCCAATACTATATTGAATAGAAGTGGTGAAAGTGGACAACCTTGTTTTGTTCCTGTTTTTAATGGAAAAGATTTTAGTTTTTGCCCATTGAGTATGATGCTGGCTGTAGGTCTCTCATATATGGCCTTTATTATGTTGAGGAATGCTCCCTCTATGCCCACTTTGCTGAGTGTTTTTATCATAAATGGATGCTGTCCCTTATCAAATGCTTTTTCTGCATCTATTGATATGATCAGGTGATTTTTGTCTTTGCTTTTGTTTATATGATGTATTACATTTACTGATTTGTGAATATTGAACCATCCTTGCATGCCTGGGATGAAACCCACTTGGTCACGGTGGATGATGTTTTTAATGCATTGTTGGATGCGGTTTGCCAGTATTGTATTGAGGATTTTAGTGTCAATGTTCATCAGCGATAGTGGCCTGAAGTTTTCTTTCTTTGTTGTGTCTTTATCTGATTTTGGGATTAGGATGATGTTGGCTTCATAAAAAGAGTTTGGGAGTCTTCCATCTTTTTGGATTTTTTGGATTCTGTGAAGGATAGGGGTTAGCTCTTCCTTAAATGCTTTGTAGAATTGTCCTGTGAAACCATCTGGTCCAGGGCTTTTGTGTGTTGGGAATTTTTGATTATTGCTTCAATTTCATCTGCTGTTATTGGTCTGTTCAGGTTTTCTGCTTCTTTTTCATTGAGTTTTGAAAGATTATATTTTTCTAGAAATTTGTCCATTTCATCAAGGTTTTCAAATTTCTTGGCTATAGTTTTTTCTAGTAATTTCTCACAATTCTTTGTATTTCCGTGGTATTAGTTGTAATCTCTCCTCTTTCATTTCTGATTGTGTTTATTTGGGTCTTCTCTCTTTTTTTCTTGATGAACCTGCTTAAAGGCTTGTCAATTTTTTTATCTTTTCAAAGAACCAGCTCCTGGATTCATTGATCCCTAGAATTGTGCTTTTATTCTCTATGTCATTTAATTCAGCTCTGATCTTGGTTATTTCTTTCCTTCTACTTGCTCTGGGCTGTCTTTGTTGTTGTTCCTCTAGTTCTTGTAGACATAGGGTTGGGTTGTTTGTTTGAAATATTTCTATCTTTTTTAGGTATCCCTGTGTTGCTATGATCTTCCCTCTCGACTGTCTTCAGTGTGTCCCATAAGTTTTGGGTTGTTTTGAATTCTTTTCCATTTGTTTCCAGAAACCTTTTGATTTCTTCCCTAATTGTATTCTTTACCCATTCATTGTTTAATAGCATGCTATTCAATCTCCATGATTTTGAGTGTTTTGGGTTTTCTTCCTTGGGGTTGGTTCCTAGTTTTAGTCCCTTGTCATTTGAGAAAATGCTTGGTATGATTTCAATTTTCTTGACATTGTTGAGACTTGTTTTGTGTCCTGTTATGGTCTATCATTGAAAATGTTCCATGTACATTTGAAAAGAATGTGTATTTACCTTCTTAGGGGTGGAGGGCTCTGTAAATATAAGTTAAGTCCATTTCATTTAGGGTATTGTTCAATGCCACAGTATCTTTGTTGATATTTTGTTTGGAAGATCTGTCCATTTTTGAGAGTGGGGTGTTAAAATCCTCCACTATAATTGTGTTGCTGTCACTATCTTTCTTGAAGTGTTCTAAGATTTTCTTTATATATTTGGATGCTCCTATATTGGGTGCATATATATTTACAATACTGATGTCTTCTTGGTGGATTCTTCCCTTGAGAATTATGAAGTGCCCTTCTGGGTCTCTCTTTATCACCCTTTTTTGGAAGTCTATTTTGTCTGAAATAAGTATTGCTACCCCGCCTTTTTTTTTTACCTGTCTGTTTGCTTGGAAAATTTGTTTCTAGCCCTTCACTTTCAGCCTTTGTAGGTCTTTTATCCTGAGGTGGGTCTCTTGTAGGCTCCATATATGTGGGTCATATTTTCTTATCCATTCAGCTATTCTGTCTTTTGATCGAAGCATTTAATACATTTACATTTAAGATTATTATTGATAGGTACTTATTCATTGCCATTTATGTACATGTGTTCCCCTCTCTCTCTCTCTCTCTTTTCCTTCCTTTCCTTAAATCAGACCCTTTAGCATCTCTTGCAGTGCTGGTTTGGTGGAGGTGTATTCTTTCAGACTTCTTTGGTCTGGGAAGTTTCTTATTTGGCCTTCTATCTTCATTGAGAGCCTTGCTGGGTAAAGTAGCCTTGGCTGCAGCCCTCTGGTTCTCATTACTTGGAATATTTTTTACCATTTCTTCTGGCTTGAAGTGTTTCCACTGAGAAGTCAGCTGTTAGCCTTATTGGGGCTCCCTTGGATGTTACTTCCTTTTTCTCCCTTGCTGCCTTTAATATTCTCTCTTTGTGTTGAAATTTGGCCATTTTAATTATGATGTGTCTTGAGCTGGGCCTCTTTGGGTTCCTCCTGGTTTGAACTTTTTGTGTTTCCTGGATTTGTGTGGCTTCTTCTCTCATGAAATTAGGGAAGTTTTCCATCATTGCTTTTTCAAGTATGTTTTCTATCCCTTGCTC